>JANVCJ010091427.1:0-10344 GCA_026413505.1 Epizoanthus ramosus
AAATATAGTTAAGGCAGCAAATATTGCTAAATTCAAGTTGTGGCCTCAAAAGCAGGACGAAGATATGGAGGTTTTTGGAGATAGAGGTCAATACTCTTATCACCCACTACATGTCCATCCTGCACGCTGGCATGGTCGTGGAGCAGGTACAGACAGAGTGGTCTCTCCTGAAGGTCAGGTTGTCTGAGAGCAGCAGTGAGTGGACTTGGGAACAGGTCAATGTAGCATATAAATGTAGCATTTCCCAACATTCTGCATCTCATTGATCTGCTTATTACTCATCCTTCTAGTTCTGCTGGTGCAGAGTAGGGATTCAGCCAGCTGAAGCTGAAAAAAAAGTCAAGGCTTGGGCCAGGAAACTTGACTGACCTTATGATCATCCAGCTCCAATCGCCAACAATTGAAGAGACCGACCCAGAAGAAGCCATTTACCTGTGCTGTAGAGGTGGAAAGCGAGCCCACAGAACTAAGCAAAAGGAAATCCGGCCCTAAAGCTACAACATATTCTGAAGATGGGGAGGCTGTGCTTGAAGAATTTGATGAGCTTGATGGAATGTTAGTGTTACTGAGTGAGAATGAGAATGAGGAGGAGACTTAATTCTAGCGACAGACTGGATGAGAAACTGCTGAATTTTATTATTTTTTGTTGGGCACAATATATCGATATCCATGAACAAAAACACAGTGCTGGATCTGATCTCAATTTTTGAATGACCCTGGAATGTCTGAAAAACAAACTAAACAAAAATTTCATTGCAATACTTGTACAAAGAACACCATTTGGTCCTGTTACTGTAGGCAGCACAACAAATGAATGACTATAAACATTTAGTGATAAATATTCCTAGGATCATTCGGCATAATGAACTTATGAACATAGACAAAGAGAAAAAATGCAGCCATTATGTTGTTACTTACCATAGAATAAACATGTCTATTACATGTATAATGTTCAGAATGCTAAAACTAAAAGTAAACAGAAACACTGCTTTTCTAACAACAGCATTTCCGATATCCATTACAACAAAAAGAAAATGAAATGAATAAGGGTAACTATTGCTCGTATATTCCTTCATATGTCTTTTTTCCAAAAAAACTAAAAACTGAACCTGTCTAGTACAAATACCAGCGGACTAGTAAACCTAGGCATTTACTGTCCGGTTGTCTAGTAAAAAAAACTTCCAACTTCGACGCCAGTAAATGGCTATGTGGAAGAGCTAGCAACCAAATATCAATCTTACACCTATGGATCACGGGGCATTGCTAATTTGTGTCATACAGATACTTTCCTTGAAGCTGTATATCATCCATTTCGAAATCACGTTTCAGAAAAAAAAAATATTCTAAAGGCTGCTCATTTCAAAACGAGGGCCAAGACACGCATACCGGCTTGGGATGTAGGTTCAGCCGAGACATTTTTATCAGCTTGGGGCATAATAATTTTCAATAAATCAGGTAGAAAACTTTTAAAACCCGGATAGAAGATTGAACATCTTCACAAGTCGCAGTTATAGATAGGTTAGATAGTCAACAATATTGTAATATTGTAAATAGCACCTTTAAGTTTTAGTTTTTATCCTTTGTATTTTTAATCGAAATTTTTATGGCTTGTACATATTTACTGAAAAGCCCTTGGGGGAGTAAACATTATTAAAAGTTATTTATTATTATTAAAAAAAATACTAATATTAAAAAAACATAATATTTATATTTATTATTATTATTATTATTATTGTTAAAGGCATTTTATTCACTAAATATTTCAAAGAAAATGAACAGAAAACATTAATTTTTGAAAGTAAAATATGGTAACTTTATTGTCACTATTTTCAAACAAAATTCAAATTCCCATGGTTAAATCCAACTTTCATGACTAAATGTCAAGTTGTACCATTACTGTGCGACTACTATAACCGGGGGTCACTTTGATAATAAGAACCAATCAAATTGCCGAAAAAATACAAGTTTGCTAAAAATGTTAAAACGTGATATTGAGCGACACAGTTGGAATTCCTTTGTATTTCTGATTGGTTCTTAATATCAAAGTGACCCCGGTTATAGTAGTCGCACTGTAAAACTTTTTTTGGCAATCGGTCAAATGAGTCAATTTTGTAGCCAAAAAGTTGTTCTAGCGTTAAATATACAATGGAACCCCATAATATGACAATTAATGGGCCAAAACGAAGTGGTTGTATTAGCAGGGTGGTCGTATTACTGGGGTAGGGTAATACCATTGGCATTTTCTTGGGTCCAAAAAAAATAAAGTAGTTGTAATAACGATGAGGTCGTAAGGCAGAGTTCCTGCCACTGTTTCTTCGAAGCTCTATTAAGCACCCAGTCTCAGTTTTATGTCAAAAAACTGACTTGGATTGATTTCGTTCTGATTAGGCTTCATTGCTGCTGATGACAAGGATGATGGGGCATGGACTCAACTATGGTTGGTCTCAGACTACCATGAGAATGGTTCACTGTATGACTATCTGCAGCGAGTTACTCTGGAGGTGCCGAGTATGTTGAAACTGGCAGTATCCATCGCTAGTGGGCTAGCACATCTTCACATGGAGATTATAGGAACCCAAGGGAAGCCACGCATCGCTCACAGGGATCTGAAGAGTAAGAATATCCTTGTGAAAAGGAATGGTGAGTACCAAATTTTCTTCTGTTGCTATGTTTCTTTCCATCACTGCAGAATCACACACACAGAAACTTTTATTTGTGATATCCTGAAGTCAGGTTGGTGTAGTGGTAATTAGTATTTGCTGCTTGGTTCATCAGATGCGGTATATCTTGTGATAACCACCTCCGCTGATCTGCGCATGCTCCAACCAAAGTAAATTGAAAAGTTTTACCGCTTTTGTGCGAAATAAAGCGTTAATTTTTGTTCTTTTTTTGTGTTTTGGCAAATACAAAAGCAATTATTCCCCTCAATGTCGGTTCGTAGTGGAAAATATTCACTTCGCCGCTTCGCGGCTCAGTAGAATATCCTCCACTAGTCACCTCCACTTCGGGGTATAATTGTTAATTATGACCCTCGCCTCCCACCACTGTGCCTGGGCAAAATTCTCGGGTGGGTTTTTTTTTATGTGGGCTGCTATGTGTCATCGCTATCTGACTCGACATCTGTGGACAGGGATGTTAAACCGTTGGATTATTATCACAGAAACTTGGTTGACTCCTGCCCATGGCACTGCTGAAATCCTGATATCTGACTCGTACAATATTGAACGAAGAGACAGGGAAACCGATTCACACGGTGGGGTATTAATTGCCATTAAGAAAGATCTTACTGCCTCAAGGGAATACAAACTGGAAACAAACTGTGAAATTCTATGGTGTAAGCTTCAGATAGCTGGTAGCAAAACTCTGCATCTGGGAGCCTACTATAGACCTCACGAACATGATGAGCAATCTTTGATGGAGCTCGAAAGATCACTATCTCTGATTAAAGAGCAAGAACACCACCATATATTTCTTGGGGGCGATTTCAACTTCCCAGGTTGGGATTGGTCAAATCACACTGTAAAACATTGTAACCATCCCAATTTGCACTATCAATTTGGAGATCTCTTAGACGACAGAGGTCTTACTCAGCTGGTCGAGAAACCTACCAGGCTTGATAACACCCTAGATTTGGCCATCTCAAACAACCCAAGCAGTATCAAAGAAATATGTGTTATACCAGGGGTATCTGACCATGATTGCCCTCTCATCACTTTTGATCTAAAACCACTAAGATATACTCAAGTTCCTAGGAGGATACCACTTTATAACAGAGCAAAATGGGACAGCTTTGCTGATGATCTTTCTACAGATATCGGGGACTTGTTGGATGAAAACGATCAGTCAGCCAATGATTTATGGGTCAAATTGAAAGAGTCGATAAACAAGGGAATAAACAAACATATCCCACATAAGACCTGTAAATCAAAGGACAACTTACCTTGGATAACGCCAAAGATAAGAAGAATGATAAAGAAAAGAGACAAACTTTCCATGAAGAAAAAGTATCTGGCAAGATCACAACGAGGAAATGACCTGAACAAAATAACCAACAGGATCAAGGAGCTAAAACGATCACTACAAAGCGAAACGAGGCGTGCCTGCTGGAGTTATGTTGAGAGCATTATAACACCTATGGAAGCCGAGGGTGAAAGTCATTCAAGTCTCAAGAGATTCTGGACTTTCATAAAACACTCTCGTTCTGACACAGTGGGAATCAACTCCCTAGATGTCAATGGCCAAGAAGTATCTGTTCCAGACCAGATAGCAAACATACTAAATGGCCAGTTCCAGTCCGTTTTTTCTTCTGAAACACATGTCCAACAGGGCCTGCTCCCACCCACCTCACCCCACCCAACGATGCCAGATATTAATATATCTGAGTCTGGAGTTTTGAAGCTTCTGTTAAACCTTAAGATCCACAAAGCTGCTGGACCAGACGCAATAAGACCTAGAATTCTCAAGGAACTGGCACCTACACTAGCTCCAATACTAACTGTTATATACAAAAGATCTTATCAAGCAGGGCAAGTACCAGACGACTGGAAGGCAGCATATGTCACTCCCATTTTCAAGAAAGGGAAAAGGTCAGATGCTTCAAATTATAGACCTATATCACTGACATGTTTAGCTTGCAAGATTACGAGCACATTCTCGTCAGTGGTATTGTGAAATATGCAAATGAAAATCAGATTCTATACAAATTACAATGTGGTTTCAGGGAAAGGAGATCCTGTGAAATGCAGACTGATGTTGTCATCATGGATTTTTCAGAGGCATTTGACAAAGTGGGCCATAAATGCTTAATAAAAAAGGTCGACTATTATGGCATTCGAGGGAACACAAGGGATTGGATTGAGGCATTCCTCTCAAATCGCACACAACAAGTCATTGTAAAGGGCAAACAATCGGACAAAGTAAATGTTCAATCTGGAGCCCCACAAGGATCTGTCCTGGGGCCATGTCTATTTCTGTTATATATAAATGACTTGCCAGATCAACTGTCTTCCACTGTCCGTCTTTTTGCTGATGACACCTTGTTGTATTTGGCAGTTCAGACACAAGGGGATGCCGATACCCTACAGAGGGATCTACACATATTAGAGGAGTGGGAAAAGAAATGGCTTATGGAGTTTAACACAGACAAATGCCAAGTTTTGCGTGTGTCACGGAAACGCAATCCAGTGATCCATAACTACACCCTCCATGGCCAAATACTTGAGGCAGTTGATACTGCAAAATATATTGGAGTGTCACTTACATCAGATCTCCGCTGGAACTCTCACCTTGCTGCATTTTTGGTGCGAACAGCTAATTACAAGGAAGGATTGTACCTATAAAACGATACAACAAATGGAGACCAAGCACAGTACATAGGGCAGTATCCAAGCACAGCATCTACAAAACATATACACAGGTTACTTTTTCAAATATCGCTTGGTGGTAGACAGAATCAGTCAACATCAGGATGAGTTGCTGAAAGGAAAGTGCCATGCGAGATTCAACAGAAAGCACGTTTTTGGAGTCACTGAAAATATGAAGATGTCTGGAGCCAATCTGCAGAACATAATTGACCTTGTACCACATCTGTCCACCTGTACACCATCTAAACGAACGGTTACACAGCTTAAAAATGTCATTACAGACAACAGTGAGGAAATTTGTAAAATACTATCCAGACACAATACCAGCAGTAACAAGAGAAAACAGAGTGATGAAGTAGAAAATGAACCCTGCCAGAAAAAGTTGTGTCGAGGTAAGTTATAAAATGTATAAAGTTATAAAGAAATACAAACAAACACTATGCACATCTGCATGGTACTAAAAAGGCAGGAATCGGGATTACCATTTGTATTAAAGTTAAACCCTAATCATCTGAAATGAAAACTCTAAAAAAAATGTTTCAAAAAAAGGGTAGGAAAAAAAATAATAATTCAAATGTCAAATTATTTGGGTTTTTTTCTAAAATCTGGAAAAGAGTTTTCCTATAACAAAAATCAGACTAAACAAAATACAACAGACTTTGAACATGCACAATGGAGACAGCTATATGGGAGGTAACGTATATATATTCTTATACAATTTAAAAAACGTCATTGTAAAACTATTATTGATCTTTAGATTTTTAAGCAAACATGTACAATCACTACACGCTGCCCAATTGTGTCCATTTGTATTGTTTATCTTGGTCCCTTGCAAATGACCCAAAAGTAATGTTATTTATCTTTCATAATATTGCTACTTTACACAGGTATTACCACACGTGAGAATTCTTGGCCGCTGCTTTCACTGGAACCGAGCCATTTGGTGTAAATGCATTGGGGCTACAGGCAGAGCACTCCCACGATGCATACAAGTTCCTGGCGCTGCAGGAAAACCCAACTGCAGCTCCAGACACTTGTACTCCAGGATCTTGGAGTACTCCTTGATTCTAACCTGACATACAGCGATTATGACACATCGATAGTGTCCAGCTAAAAGATAAAATGAGTAAAACCCACTCTTAATCAAAACACCCTAACCACCGTAATAAATGCTCTACTCTTCAGCAAGCTCTACTATTGATCCAATGTATGGAGCAAAAGTACTGAGAACAATCGGAACAAGGTCCAATCTGTGCAGAACTTTGCATGCCGTATCATTAGCAATAAAATGAAACACGACCATGTAACATCGATACTTAAAGACCTATGATGGCTACCAGTCAGGCAGCAGCTACAATTGCAATGCAATAATGGGTGTACTGTACACCGGACTAAATACATGAAGCACAATCCATTGACAGGGAATATATTTAACTTATTTAATGTCTAGCATGGACCGAAATTAAATTGAGCATTTTTAATCCGTTTTAGTCTTCCCCAATTCCAACAATCCACGTTCCTTTACAATTTATCATAATCCTTCTTATGTCTTTCTACCTTAGCAACCTGTTATTTTCAAATTTCCTTCGGTTTATAGAGCATTTTGTGCATTACAAAAATGCCTTAGATAGCCGTGATAGAGTCCTTTTAAACCTTGAATCGGATAGCGCATAGCACACTGACAACTTGCAACAAAATCGGAGGATTACAGTATTGGAGTACGAAGCATTCATCAACAACATTTAATAGCAAACAAGCTCGCAAAATTGTCTTTGCATGTGTTGGGGCAAAGATGGCAGTCGCCGGTGCCCATATAATTCCAGAGTAATTCTATGGTCACAAGACAAAGGTCACCTTAACTTATACATCGTGGAAGAAGTTCCTTGGCTAAAGTCACCGAGGAAAAATGCATGGTCCCGTGACTAGAATGGTTTTCTATGATGTCACATTGGCTTTAAAAAACTTGTTCCTCACAGAGATACTTTGTCGGAAACAAAAATATGTGACTTCGTTTCTGTGCCATCAAGCAGTGTGCAGTGCAATTATTGCTGCAAAACGTTTCTAAATCAACAAGGTTTGTCTGTGCACGAACAGTGCGTGCATGGCGGTACAACAAAAGCGAAGAACAAAGATGAAAGTGATCATGAAGTCATGCCAAAGCAAAATTAGCAAGGCCGACCCGGGTGAGGGCGAGAAAGATACAAATACATGTACCGTGGATGAACCCCAACCAGTGGTTGTTGATGAATGCATTGATGCTGACAAAGGTAAAGTATCTGAACAAAGCTCGCTTTTGAATACAATGCACGTTTGTTAACTGCACTGACGCAGTCGCGGCCTGAGGGGGGGGGGGCACATGTAGACCCCATGTAGGTAAAGATTAATTTGGACTGTTCTACAAAAGCAGTTTTTAAAAAGCTTATTTTTGATTATGAAATTGCAGCTTCGTCACACAGTAAAACGAAAGGGAAACAGAAAGGTGCTGATAGACGTGAACAGCACCCGTTCAGTTCAAAGCCAAGATAATCCACGAACCTGAGGCCGGGGGATCGACACAAGAAGATATTGCACAAAAATACAATATCAATCAGTCCTTGGTTTCTAAGTGGATCAACGGAAAAACAAAGATAATGGCTGCTGCTGTAGATGCGCACAAGAAAATGCTGAGGATTGGCAAAACAACAAAGTACAAGAAGCTGTACTTGATCCTGTTTAACAAGTTCAAGGAAGCCCGGTCTAAAGGATACTCTGTCAATTTCAACTGGCTGTGGTCGAAAGCCAGGGTGACCCAAAGAGAGATTACTGGGGATCCAGATACTACGGTGCGCAAGAATGTTGTCGTGTCATTTTTAAAGAGATACAACGTGAGAATGCGGGCACGCCAATGTAGCAAGAAAGCTGCTAAGCAGACTTTCGAACCAGATCTGCACAAGTGGCATGCAACGACCCGTGAGAAGTTGGTGCGTACAGGAAGGAACGATGGTTATGATGACAAGTGGGGAAGATACCAGACACACCAGTGGTTTAACGTCGACCAAAGCCCTCTCCCGTTTGTTGTTGGGGCAACAAAGACATATGAGCACATAGAAAAGGGCGCGGATCAGCATGACCATAAAGTCTGGATCTGTCAGCCTGGAAGCGGTTTAGACAAGCGTCATTACACCCTACAGATTTGCTTCAGGCCAACTGATGAATAGCCAAGACTGGCAGTTATCTTTCGAGGGAAGGGGAAGCGAATAAGTGAAGATGAAAAGGCAGCATACCATCAAGGTGTCGATGTGTACTACCAAGAAAATGCTTGGGCAGATACAAAAATGTCTGTTGAGTGGGTCCAGAAAATACTTTCACAATCTGTGAAAAAACGAAGGCCGATTTGTTCTTTTCTGTGACAATATAACTGCCCAAGTCTCTGATGAATTTAAAGAGTCGGTGTCCAAACTGAATGGCGTGGTGTGGTATGGGCTTCCCAATGCAACAGACCTATGGCAACTATGGCCTTCTGCATACTTTTGGCCTTTTGTTAATCCCACAACAGGTGTAATAAAGATTGTGTTGCGCCGTTACTGATGGCTGCACGTATTTTTAGGACGCTCGTATATTATGTTTTATTATGTGCTTGTTTTCATGTGGACTTTTCTCATTAGAAAGAACTTCAGTTACTTACAAGCTACAGATCTTATTTGGATGTTTACACAAGAGCTGAAGTCGCTGATTCATCAAATCTGGTGCTTTATTTGCGGTTTGATAACAGCAAGACACATCGACCTCACCGTATTCGATTTACTGTTCAAAAGTGGTCGAAGCATGGACAAACTTGCGTTGCCGCCCCATAAGAGTTCTATATATCTAACCAAACAATATGTATGGATATTCACCCAAATCCTGGATGGGAATCAACAACTAACTGTAAAACAGTGATGAAGAATCGACTATATTCCAAACCGAATCTTCCCGCCAATCGGCCATTAATTAGATATTCCAGCTGCCAACTATTCAGTCTAAGAAGAAAGATTGCTCTACCAAAGAATGTCTACAACCATCTGAAGGGATGTGGTATTCTTAAGTCCCGTGGTGTTCGATCTGGCAAGCTTCTTAAAAGGAAAATTGGAAACATAGGAAAACTGGTTCCGCAAAATATTTTTTCAGTTTTGACCTCTGGTTCACCGAGTTTGCATTGTAATGAGCCAAACAACTATCAAGACAATGCTAAGCCTATCCCTGTGAGAGTTACAGTACGCCCCCATAATAGATCCTTTGTTATGGGAAACCATGCAAGAAAATCAGCCAACCTAAGAAATATAAACATTGAAAAACCACCTTCAAACAGAATCTCGCGCATAAGAATCGCCACATGGAACGCTCGATCTATTAATAAGAAATCCGCTTCAATCTGCGACCTTATTATATCGAAACGTATAGACATTCTAGCGATCACTGAAACCTGGATCTCTGACTCTTCGACAAATAGCACTACCATCGCTGAGGTATTAAACACTCTAAGAGATTTCGAATTTTATCAAGTACCCCGCATGAACAGAGCTGGTGGCGGGGTAGGCGTTCTTTTGCGTAAAGGGTTTACAGTTTCGAAAACCGATTGGCAACCATTCTCGTCAATGGAATGTATGGACCTATCAATCAGCCATGGCAATGTATCCGTCAGATTAATTACTGTATACAGGCTTCAACCGTCCAAGAAAAATCAAGAAGCAACTCCTAATATTTTCTTTAGGGAATTTTCATCTCTCCTTGAGACTGTGAGCATCACTCCTGGATACCTCCTACTAACTGGTGATTATAACTTTCATATGGAACTAATCGACAACACTTACGTGTCCATGTTCAGGGATTTGCTAGAGTCTGTGGGTCTAACATCACATGCCCATGGCCCTGCGCATCGTAGTGGACACACATTAGATTTGTTTATTGACCGACAGAATGACCAAATGCTATCTGATTTCAAGACAGTATCTAGTATGCCATC
>JANVCJ010091438.1:0-10344 GCA_026413505.1 Epizoanthus ramosus
TCTTGTATTGTTCGGGATTCGGGTTCGGAAAGAGTTCGGCAACTAGTTCTCAGGTTCTCCCGGTAGGGGTAGCGTGGATGGATGTTATTTAATGCTGACCTGGTCAGGCAGTCACGCATATCCGCATCCGGGCCCCAGTCTTCCGCGCGGTTAGCCATCAAGTCTTGCATTACTTACCCATAATGCACTTTGACTTCCTGGGTCTCCGAGGATGAAATTTTTAAAATTTCTATAAACTCTTCGAACATTTTTTTCCTAGACTACGAGTAATTCCTCTTTTCCCTCCGTAATCCGTCGAGATATATTGATATATTTATGCAAACAATTTGTTGAACTAATACCAATATCTAATCGGATGTTCCGGATTGAAAAATATACTAATATCCGTGATTCAAGGGTTCCATTCTCCTCACGGAAAAAGGTAGTTCTAAGGGTGATTTTTGCCATATCTTGCATCTAGCAAACAAGCGTGGGATTCCATATTTTTTTTATCTCGATTTCATTAGCATCAAACAAAGTCCATGTGGAGAAAATATGAAACATTTCTTAGTTCTAAAAAAATATAAAAAGCAGGAAAGATATTTGCAATAACTGCATTATTTTCTTGCGTTTGGTAATTATTGCAACTACGTTTGCACGAAAGCTACATTAGTACAGGACTATCTATCCTGTTACCTTTTTTGTGTTTTTGATGTTTCTAAACGTTATTTTGTGAATGCAAATCACAGAAATTTGTTTAGACATTCAAATTTCATTGACAAAGTGATACCGGAAAAATGGGAGTACTTTGGGGCACCCTGAAACTTTTAAGTTAGCGTAGGGACCCCCATTTCACTTTTGAAGATCACTTATATTCATTGACAAATGGGTGAATTTTGACAAAAACGTTGGTTATGGTTCTGTTTAATAATATATAATACTGATAATAATATATAATAATAATAATAATAATAATAATAATCGACATTTATATAGCGCTGCTTCTACTGCAAATCCAGCAGCGCTTTACAATATATAAAAACATTTCTGTATTTATTGCCTACAATGCTTTAGTTCTGAAGAGGTATTGAATAAACATAAGACTAATTGTGTGATAATTAATGGTGAATGACCTTTGCAATATTAGAATTCACAAACGGTATATATGTTATATTTGATTCGTACGATCATGTGAATAATGAAATGTAGCAAAAAATTTGTTTCACAGATTCGCTGGCGTCCGAACTGGGCTAAAATGTGGTTTGTTTACATTGTGTCCCCCCCCCCGCCCCCTTCAATCCCACAATGCAACAGCAACACAGATTTTGAAAGTCCAAACTGAATCAAAGGAGACTTTACAAATTTCATTTTAAAAATTACCTGAAATTTACAGAAACAATTCATTTCTCTTTTCTTAAAGTCAATAAATTGCAGCTTGTTTGCGATTATCGCGTATCTTGAATTTGTAAAATGTAATCAAACTGTGACGTAATAGTGAAATAGGGCTAGAGTTTAAGCCCTGGCAACAAAGTTCTATGAGATGTGCTGCATCATGGTCAGCGCCACAATCTTGTAATGCGCGCCCTTTCCCAGCATTTTACAGCCACCTCGTTGGCTGAATGTTATTTTGGTTATCCCACACTCGTCAAGGAAACACACCAGAAATTGATTTGATGTTAGCGTTCGTTATGATGCTGTCATTCCCGTTAGAGCCCGTGCGCGCAAGTTTACGACAAAGAATCACGGACGAGAACAAGGGCTGAATTAAGTTTCGACCCACAGTACATTATCCAGCAGTATTACACATAGAGTCGCGCCCACTAACTTGATTGGAAATTACTGCACGATAAGCCAATATGGCACTTATGCAATGGAACGCACGTTAATATCAAAGCAACTTCTGTAGTGTTTCTTGATTTTTAAGTGTGATAAGTGCTTTATTAATCTAAAACTTGCAGCCATCGCGGCTGAATTATGATAGATTTTACAATTCAGTACTGATTGAAATTTATTATGCAAAAAAAACAATATAAAACGGACAATGGATATATAAAACACGGTCTTGAAAAGACCAGTTTAAACACTAAAATATAACTTTACATATATAGCTCTACATAAAAACACTTGCCTATGCACAAGAGAGACCTAAACGCCCTCGATACTGAAACCTGCCTCAACTCAGGCCCCGGCTAATTCCCGAAAATCCTTAACACCAAGAAATGAACAAGAAACTCAGAATATCGAACTGAGTAAGGACTAGCTAGTGTCCAGTCTTCCTCACTTCTCCTTCTTGATACATCTCAGAGTAACATATGCACAAAGCATCAGGACTGTTGTCATGGCAGCCAACGCAATCTCGTTGTACCACAGCTCGTCTGGGTTAATGCCTTGCTGTTTAAGATACTGATCACCAGTGGGACTAGAGAACAACACTCAAGACATCAGTGTCATATTATCACAAAGCCACAGCGTTGCCCGCCTCAGTTGAAAGTTTACTACGAAGTCGGGGAACTATCATATTAGGCTGGACCCGTCTTCCCAAACGATCCCAGAAATCAATGGTACTAATAGCTATTTGAGATGAATGAACAAAACAGCATCATTTATTTAGCCTGTACGAGTTGCGATGTGATTCATACAATACATTTCCTAATTGCATTGTGTTTTAGACGAGAGAAAGTAACGCGAATTGTACTGAAACAATAGTTTAAAAAATACTCTTGATGGGACATTGTGTAAAATACTTGTTGGAGCATTACTTTTCTGGGATCGTTTGGGTGGACGGACCCAGTCCTTTTGTAGTTTCTGGATTGGAGAATTGCTTCGATAATCTAAACTACGAATTTTGGGCATTTTTCAGTCAACATAAATTACACTGGCTTGGCTAATCAATACAATACAATACAATAATATATTTGACGTCGATAACGTGGGGAGTGGTTGCCCAGTCTCCCGAGCCGGGGGCTCATGTTAGCGGAAACGCTCAACTAAAAAATGATAGAAAAAAAAGATTTAAAAAGAAATAATAATAAAAAATAAATAAAAGAGAAAGTATGCTATACAATAACAAACAATAACAAACAAATAACCCTAACCTAGTCCTAACCCTAACCCTAACCCTAACCCCTGCCCTAACACTGATTTCACTTGCGATTCAACATAAAGAACAATGGCTTACATAACCTAAAGTATACGAATTGGGGAAATGACCTAATAAAACGTAAAACACGATGGCTTGGTCAATCAAAACCAGTCGGCGGACCGACTTAAGGTAAGACACGATGGCTTACATAATCAAAGCTATGAATTCGGTGGAATATTAAACGTAAAACACTGGCTTGTGTAATCAAACTGACCTTTCAACGTAAGAAACAACGGCTTAAATAATGAAAATCTACAAACTGTGAGGACTTCTCAACATAAAAAGAAATCGTTTGAATACACAGAACAAGGCATTTCTCTCTTGTACAAACATACACTCAGATGTCATAGTTACATCTAACTGTGAATGCTTCACACCGAACAGACGGAGGAATAACACTTAACGACATCAATAACACAACTCAAGTTTACCAATTTAAAATTTGCCACTTGAACAAACATACATCCAGACCGAGCTGAAAGTCGCCAGTGATGTCATAGTTACCTTTCACTGTTAATGTTTTACACCAGACAGACGGAGGGAGGAACAACACTTAACGACATCAATAACAGAAATCAAGCTTACCAAGCAGGAGTTCCTGTTAAGTTCCGGCCGCAGTCAAATATCATTCCTTCCATCTCGTTAATATCCAGTGACTAAGAAAGAATAACACAGTGGTCAGGTACTGTGCGCAATTGACCATACGCAAAAATAGCGACTGGTACATAATTTTTAGCGCACGAAAACCCTAAAACACTCTTAAAAATGCACTGAAATGTCCCAAAAACTTCAAAGATAGCATTCACAATGCTTTTAATACAGGGACGAATTTCGCAAAAATACATGGCTTTCTACGTGCCTATTCGTTGTGTTAAGTTCGCAAGGTATTGTGGTTAACTGTACAGACGCCATCTTTTTTTATTACGGTCAACTGCAACGTAAAGACTACATAACACGCTACACTGAAACAACTATCGTGGTCTAATTTATATTATATTTTGTTCTTATATCAGGAGTTATTCTTGACCGGGTGCATAATAAGAGAGTATCATAGTAGAATTGTACAAGAGAACAACGCCATTGCCATTGATAATAAATCAATACAAGAGGTATCGCAAATGCTGCAATTTGGTTGGTTCCTCAACTCATCTAATAACTTCATTATACCTGTTCTTGTGAAAACTTCCAAGATGACGGCATTTCGATTTGTCAAGATGACAGAAGAAGATCAGTATTTAAATCTAGTAGAAACCGCAGAAATACAAGTATAAAAATCATATTCTGATAAAGCTTGTGTTGATTTATTATAAAACAGTAATTCGGTTCGCCGCTGTTTTCTATGAGAAGTTAATATTTACATGCGCCTTTGAAGAAGATTTCAGCATAAACGGAAACGTAAAAATAACGTTTAGACTTTTCTCACAATTTATGAAACAGCCAGACTGACTTCTAAAATTGTTAATGCACTGATAATCTAGTTACAACAGCTATATTTTAAGAAGCACATCACATTCCGATATATTATACTTATAACCTCAACAATTGTTACATACTATGTGCGACGAATAACGTCTTACCTCGATAGAGTATCTGAAGATACTAATATACTTAATCCAAGAAAGCCATTTTCCCAACGAACCAAGGTTTACCAACACTCCACTGAACACCTACAAGATGATGCCAAAGACGTTAGTAACGGACAAATGCAGAATTCGGCGAAGATTCACCAACTTTGGAAAACTATAGTTGCTGTGTAGAATATTAAAATAATCTGAATCTTTACAGAGTACATTGGCGTTCCATCTCTCTTGATTCCCAGTTGCCCCAATGATAATCAGTTTGTTTGTTTGTTTATTTACCACATGGTATTTACAGGATTAATAGATAGAAGTAGATTACAAGATAGTGAAAGCATCAGGCTTAGTTAGTTTAGGCTTCCTCTCTAGTTTAAAAGATTTGTCACTTCCAAGGTTCCATATTCACCAGTGTCCCTTAACAGTGTTCCAGCATAGTTCCGTCGATGATGTGATGTAGACGTTATTCACAGTGAACGAAAGTGACGCGAAACCCATATTCGAAAGATCCTTTATCTAGTATTCAGGATTTTGGCGAAGATTCCGAAATTTATTTTTTATCTAATATGTTCTTCATCTTACCATGCACCAGACGATCTAAACAATTGGAAATTCATTTCAAATATTTGAAATCTACAAAGAAGATCTCAGATCACTTCCGTTCACTGTGACAGTTACTTCACCAAAACATATTATTAGTACTTACTGAATCGGAGCCACAAGATCAGTAACAAGGTATATATGGCAGCAACCAAGTAATTAGGTATGATCTACACCACAGTTGCAACGGGGCCACAGCGAAGTTTATTATTATTTCAAAGGTTTTGATACCCTTGTCCTCCCCGATTCATCAGCTGACAGGAAAACACGGATCTCTCACATATCGAGTGTGTTCATTAAAGATGTAAAATCCATTTCTAACCTAAGATTCTCACCTGAAATTTTCCCAATGCAGAACATTCACAATAATAAGTATAACATTAATCAAAACCCAGTTCTGTTAGATTCTGTTCGACCACATCTGATTGGATGGCAAATCATGGATTATCAATTGGGTCAATAATCTCTGTTTGAACAACACTGGTATATGTCATGGATTAATCTAATCTAATCTGAACTTAGACCTATTCTTGGATTAGTGCTATGATGCTGTTAATAATAATAATAATAATAATAATAATAATAATAATAATAATAATAACAGTAATAATTGTTTATTAACAGTAAATTCATTTACATGACTGGCTCTTCACCCACTGCATGATACGAGAGTAAAATTTCAATGAGAACCGCGTATATCAAAATATTTTGAACAACTACAATACCCACACTGTTCGAAATAGTTACATACCATCATGAACACGTACGGTAGAGCAATAAGGAGATTTGCGATTGCGAACACATTGACACCTGCGCTGACAAAGAACGCGAGAGCACATGCGCAGAGCGAGGTTAACAGCAGTGTCAGGGTGAAAATAAGGAACTTGATCGCGTTCACCTCGAATCCTAGAATGAAAAATTCGCATAAAATAAACCGTCTGCAACTCCAAGTACAAGTTCTTGTCCCATTGTTCATGCGGTTTTAATCCACAAAGTATATTCAACATTATTACGCTTAATCCACGAAGTTTAATCCATGAATGCGGGTTTAATACATAATTAAT
The DNA here is from genome assembly GCA_026413505.1 of Epizoanthus ramosus. NCBI lineage: Eukaryota > Metazoa > Cnidaria > Anthozoa > Zoantharia > Epizoanthidae > Epizoanthus > Epizoanthus ramosus. The sequence continues at coordinate 6,360 of JANVCJ010091438.1, forward strand.
TGACGAAGGTGTTACCAAAGTTAGTGGGAAACAAAAAGCGTGTATTACTGCTCAACATATGTAGTAATCTATGGACAGTAATCAGATCACTGATATGTATGTATTCATGCAGACAGTAAGAAAAATAACAGGAGACCAAGATTTCAATCAGATGCACGCATGAACAGTGGGACACAGACTCACGGTAATAAATTAAATGGTGGCAAAGAGAAAGTGGTCATTGGTGAAACAGGTGGCAGTAAGGGGAGAGGTGGGCACATGTATTTTGAACAGAGATGAAGTATCATAGGCTATAATGTTTGAGAGTGTATACATTTAGTTGAAGACAATTTTGTCAACACTGGCGTAAAAGTGCTCTATGCAAGTGCAGAGCTATCGTAAAATTGTAAATATAACTATTAAGACTATAAGTATGTATGTCTGTATGAATGTATGTATGTATGAATGCATGTATGTTGTATGCATGCATATATTGGTGTTTGTGAGAGAGAAAGAGAGAGGCAAGCAGACAGGCAGACAGACAGACAGACAGATAGATAGAAGGAGGATCATGGATGGTTAGATAGATAGACAGACAGACAGTCAGACATAAAGGCTGACAGAAACAGCCAGATAAAGACAGGTACAGATGAACAGACAGATAGACAGACAGTTGGACGGAAAGAAGACAACTTAGATAGACAACCGGCCATACATAGAGAAGATAAAAGGCATATCAGTGTGTCGAAAATTCAGAGACGCTATTCAGTAATCCAAAGTAGAATAAATTAAATAAAGAATATATACAAACCTATCATAAAATAGACTATAGCTGAGAATATAGTGATGGGTACCAGCCTCAGTGGAATTAGATCGCAGATTACTTTCGCAAAGAAATAGGCTGAAACACGATAGTAGCCACCAGCAGATTCATGACTGAAAATGAAACAACATGAAATTGAGTAGTTACTTAAAATGTTTCTTTCCAGAAACCCAAGTAAGTAGCCGTGTATCTCTTAACCAACTTATTTTGTAAACCACTCGACGTTTGAGAGAAGAAGACAAGATCGTCAGCATATAACAAGGAGCTTAACTTTGCGCGGATTCGTAAGATAAATGGCTGAACTTTGTTGTGTTCAAATAAACTGATCTCTACAAGTGCAGTAGGTAATACGAAAAGCTCAGTCAGCTCTCAAGCACATCAATTTTACCAATTACTGAAAGCTATTCAATCAAATCTGATTGGTATTGTTTATAAACCTTCTGTATGTTGTTTGGGAGACAGAGGAAGCTAGACACAATTACTTTGGTGCTTAGTATTGCACTTTCCCTATTGCGTATTGCGTATGTCAATATTTTCGAGATAGCTGTATATGGATCAAATAAAAATGAACTCAAACACATCACTGTCAAACCCCTCGTTTGCATGTAAAATCTTGCGTTCAAAGATTGCTGTCTCCTACAGGTAGCTCTGTCTATTGCTGTCTACTACAGGTAGTTCCAATTTGATATGCACATTAATGCACATTTGCCTCAATAACGTAACAAATTTGGAACAGTGAAAAAACCTATTCGCCTCAGCCGCGGATAACTCATCCAGACGGATAATTCGCCCCATGTCCAGACGGATAACGCGTCTCCCTCTTAGTGCGTGAATGGGACGAGTAACTTTTTAGACGGATCATTGGTCTGATTTACCCATTTATGCAGATGAAGATGAGATATGCATATTTGTGGACGGATCCAAATGGAGGATTTCACATGACATCATTGGTTACAATCTACTTCATTAGCATAGATCTGTGAGGTACTTTTTCATTGTGCTTATAAATGAGTAGAAATGCAAATATCATGTCATCTGAGATTCGTCTATAGTTTACATCAGACGCATAACTGGTTGAATGTGTGACAAAAACATTACCGGCTGCTTTAATATCAGTCTCTTGGCAATAATATACGAGACGCGTTACTCGACTCGATTTCACATTTTCAAAACAAAAAACTCATAGGACGAGTTACCCATTTCTAGTACAAATACGGATGTCATAATAAATCGATTTATCTATCTATTTACAACTGAGGAAATGGGTTTTTGTATTGTAGATTGCAAAAGTAAAGTATTTTGTATTACTTACATGAATATGGGTCGCTCTTTCATGAACAGTTCGATGGCCGATAGGTTTCCGAATATTTGGTTCATTACCAAAAAGAAAAATGCTCCAACCCTGTGAATCGACAACAAAAAAACAAATTACAAAACCACAACATGTAATCATTGTTTGTTCCCTAAGCATTACATGTAACAAAAACAATAACAACAAGAACAACATTCTTTAAAATTCTAAAGACAGATGTCATTTCCATGGATCTTAACTTCCAAGATTTCATGACTTTTCCGTGAGTTTTCCACGATCAACTACAAAGTCTCAGATCGAGCGATACGACAATATATTCTCAATCAAATTCAGTATCCAACCGCCCCTATGGCTAAAGCAGACAAATTCTAGTGCTTGTTCACGTGAAACTGGCAATTAAAGATAAAGAAACTGTATACAATATCGCTCACCAAACTTGAGAGCTCAAAATGTTCCACAAAAATGGGAGATCTTAAACCTCCCCAAATATGATCTCTGACAGTTAGAATCCATACATGAACTACAAAGTGTTGTCTATGCCACTTCACTTAGTTTATTTGAACACAACAAAGTTCTACCTTTCTATCACATAAATATTAGTATTATATAACTGTATATACATTTTATGTCTAGTAAGAGAGAAAATAATTGAAATTGTATTGGAGTTGTCTTCATAGTCTCTTTCACAAAGTTCTCACTTCTGACTTCCATTAACCAAAAAACATTCCATACCTTTTACATCACTATTGACCATGGTCTGGAATTCCATGACCAAAATCAAAGTTTCATGCCGTTTCCATGATTCAACATTCCATGATCAACGGGAACTTTGCTGCAGATTCGATATGCTCACACTAACTCTTTAATACATTAATATGTATAGGTATATACTCCTACCGATTCTGCAGGCCAGTTGGACCTTTGTCAAGTTGGAAATATATAGCTCCCACAATCACAGCAAAAACAATCATAACAAACATCTGTAAGGAAAATGAAATTTGTTAGTAAAAAGATTTTATTTTGCGGAGCAATGAACATTTAAGGGTGCAGGGAAGTTGACCTGTCACAAAGTTATTGAAAATAACTGTAACAGCTTCTTTATTCCCACACACATTGACAATATTTCGATGCACATCCTTCAATGTGACTGATCTTAAACTTTTTATTAATGTTAAGGATAAGTTTGGTTTGTTACTCCAGAACATTCACTAAAGAGAATCCTGATTAACTAAGGGAAGGTAATCCCCTCACTCGTTAAACACTATTCTGGATTTCTTTAACAACTGGCACCCACATGAGAGGCTGAGACATCGTATAGCTTCGCATAGTTTTTCGTGGTTTTTTCACTTTTTTATTTTCTTTTTCTCTAGCAAATGTATTTTGCTTTGCGTGGATAACCGACATTAGAAGTTCGTGTTGATCTCAAACATTTAATTCTTCTTGGGACTAGAATTTCAGTTACAAGTGAAGAGGGTCCTCAAAGGACGATCAAACGTCAAGAAAATTATTTAGCCACTGTTTTGAAAACACACTATTGTCTTTCAGGGCAACATAGAAAGCCGGGCATTCCCAAACGATCAAACCTAAACTGTGTAACAGGCTCTACGGAGAGAGGAGGGGGGGGGGGATCACAAGGATCGGCGCGCGATCGATCCAGTGATGAGAAAAGTTGCATGATGTGCGCTAAAAGAACGCCTTGCAGTTCGAGGAAAGTGGAAAAGTAGTACTATCCCAATTCTCTATTCTACTATTCCAATTCTCTATTCTACTATCCTAATTCTCTATTCTACTATCCCAATTCTCTATTCTACTATCCCAATTCTCTATTCTACTATCCCAATTCTCTATTCTACTATTCCAATTCTCTATTC
>JANVCJ010091449.1:0-10343 GCA_026413505.1 Epizoanthus ramosus
TTGTTATTAATGTTCTTTTGTCCAATTCTCTGATAAATGATACCCTTTACCAGACCAATCTTCTGCGATTACTAGACTCTTTCCTAGAGTAAATGGCTCAAAAACCATACCCTTCACAGCGGCACATACCCGCATAGCCGATATATGGGAGTGCTCCCCCCCCCGGGACTTTCAAGGACTTAAGACCCTTTTTCAAGGGCCAAATCTTGTACATGCTCAAGACCAAGTCAAACCAAACCAATATACAATACGAGATGTCATGGCCGCTTTACATGAACCAACGTTTATTCACGCATAAATACTGATTTATATTATCGGCTCATTTACCCCTTACATCAAATATCTGATTTTGACAGCATAAACTTTGTCATACAACTGTACTGTCTCAGCTCCATAAAACAACGATATGTTCAAAGACTTTGCTCCAAAAATCTCATTTTTCAAGGTTTCCAAAGTCTTGAGGTCTTGTCAACCAAATTCAAGAACATTCAACATGATTCAAGGGCTTCAAGGGACCTGTGAGAACCCTGATTCCTTAGAGTAAGCCTTAGTATATAAAATGGTATAAATATCAAGCTATAATTACTTCATAAAATAGAAAAATAGCTTAGTGCAGGGATACACCCTAGTAGTGCACTGTGTCACATTTTAGAAGTTTCTAAGTTACAATTATTTTTGTACAAAATTAGTTTACAATGAAACTAAACGCTCCAGCAAGGCCAAAGTAGGTCGCGAACAACTTCGTTGTCTACAATATGTAAATTCCTCAGACCCAAGTGATAACATGTGATCTATAGCTGGGTCTTATCTACGGTCAAGTACGATGCATCGACTCGCTAGAGTCAAACCAAATGTTTAAGGAGCAACAATTTTTCTTGTGCCTTGTCTCTAATTTTTCCTGTTCGTTGTACTTACAACCTTATCTCGAAAAGGTGTACAAGTTTCGTGAATCAGTGCACTGTGTATATTATAACACCCTTGCAATGACTAACATCTTTTGAGAAAAGTTGTGGCAATGATTTCAGAAAGTAGAACAAATTTCTACTTATTGCACGATTGCAGCGACGATTTTGGTCGTTGCAAAAAGTGTCAGTACAATGATTTATGCAACTTTCCGAGGTAAGCTGCACTCGTTTACTAGCTTTTACTGTTGCTCATTTTACCACAACAGTGCTCCACAAAGCACACTTGCATTTTGTATGGTCTACAGTCCTCAGGCACCCGTAATTTTTGTATTTTGTCTTTTTAACTGCACGAAATATACTACAATTCTGATTATTAAAAAAATATTCAGCGCAAGTATTCATCGAATGTCAAACTTTCAAAATCAAAGAGTTACCGGTAATACCAAATGAGAAACTGATTGTTATCTCAAGAACATTTCCTGTTCATGTAGAAACAAATTGAAAGTTTTCTTTCTGTAGTGAAAAATTATTTCTGCATTTAAGTGCAAGTAAGAATCAGTAATACAAAACTAGAAACTTGTCTGGAACTCGAACAAACCTGGATATACAACAGGCAGTCTCAAAACCTTCCTTGCTGCTGTGCATCGGCCTTGGCAATCCGTTTGTTTCTCTTCTGAAGTGCTTTTACATCACTTTTGAGGTTGCAAGCGAGTAGAATTGAAACCAGCTGCAATAGGAGGATCACCAGCGAAGCAATGCCCACACCCAGTAGATTATTCATCAACCAGGCTTTCGCCACGTCCAGGCAACCGGCAGTATATATCAGCCGGTTCCTGTTCGCGTTGTCTTTAATCCCATAACCACACTGGCGGTTAATCTTGTCTGACTGGCAACACGAGAACGGCACACCACAAGCTTCGGGTGACGGTGTGGAGCAGTTGAAGTAAATGTTCGCTTGCCAGTCTGTGTAGGCGCGGGAACCACAGCATTTCAGCTCGGTTTGAGCCGAGTCAATGAGTAGTTGCAGGTCTTCAAATTTCGGGTCTCGGTATTTCACAATGGCGTCACGAAGTTTCTCGTCCACTGCCGCTTCTAGTTTGGCTCGCATGGTGAACGCCAGCACTCCCGCCGCGATTTCAAGGGCAAAAATCAACCCTATCGCTGCCCCGAACATCTGCAGAAGACAAACATTCTCTCGCAGTGCACCGATACATCCACAGAACGTGATCAGGAACAGAATACCACCAAAACAGACGAACAATGCGGCTGGATCTAGAGTGGCGTCGCTGAGCTGCGTATAAACCGTTTGCTTCTCTACCAAGATATAAATCCCCACAGCCAGAATTAAGACAGCAACCAGCCAAAAGAGCGTGTTCATGAAGAAGAGTGTGTACTTGGCACATTTAGAAGGCTCATCGCCCTTCGGTTCAGCACGTCGGTACCCGCGAATTGATGGCATCGTAGTTCACTTTAAAAGTCTGATTACGTTCTGTTCTGAAATCGCCTCACTTCAGTAGTTTTGCAGGTTGGTTCGAAGTTCTGAACTCTTACACAGTTAAAACAGTCCAAACTCAATATAACACTTCACGTGTGCGGTAATAAATGAGCCGTTTTATCGTCTATATCTGCCGTAAAAAGTTGCAAAACCTTTCTGCAAGTACTTGAAAGAACTCTATATGTTGAAGACGAGATAGATACAAATAAACACGAGCCTTTGGTATTCCAATATGCAAATATGCGCATTTATTCCGCTATGCGTCATCATATAATTTCCTTTTATATCAATGTTAATATTCTTCGTAGTTATAAAAAGCAATAAATATGCACGTCATTGAAAAGTCTATAGAGTGACAAGTGTGAACAATAATAGCAAAATAAATCCGAGTAGTTGTATTGACAACTAGATCTTGTTAATCGTTAAATCACAAAATCTTAAGAACTCAGTTGTAACTGGAATGGACATGGAATGGCGATTGCGGCAGCTGAAACGAAACTCAACAACCCGCCGCTGTGGATACCGTCGCTGTAAAAATTTGATACTAATTGTGCTATTTAAAAAGAGTGTATTTTCTTTGGAACTGATTAGAATGTAAGTAGCAAATAGTAAACAAAGTTTTTTGTTGGCAAGAGCCAGGATCACATTCTAATGCTATATGGACTTCTGCCTTTCTCGAGTGTAAGCTTCTTTCGAATTGAAGGAGACGACCAATATCGATTAAACTAAATTTATTGATTACTATTGCTTTCAAAACAGCTTATGCAAATACATTGGTTCGGCTATTGTTTATATTCCACTGACAAACACGGTCACTTCACGCGAATACGTCACACATCGGGTTTGCCATGTTTGTTGTTGCTAGTCAACACGAAACAAAACAGCTTTGGTCTGTACGAACTCAAGCAGAAAGCTCGCATTATGTACTCTTTAGATCATGCGACTTGTGTTTTATTTATAAAGTGCATGGCATGCTTTTAACTGCGTGTGGGTATACTTGAAAGTAGTTAATAATAATAATAGTTAAGAAAACTGCAAAGCTTCATATGGCGCCACCTTCTTCACGTGTTGGTCCGACAGAAGGCGAGAGCTCTGTTCACGAAGAGCCGTCAAAATGTATAAAGTACGCCATATTCTTCTTCAATATGTTTTTCTGGCTTGCTTCAGTTCTTGTGCTGGGAGTTGGTATAACTCTGCTAGCAGAGAGCCGTCCTGCTTTCAGCGGATACAAAGACATCGTCTCGGATCCAGCAGCCGTTTGCACGGGTTTCGGCTGTCTTCTCTTCATTATCACGTTTACCGGGTGCCTGGGTGCCCTTCGCGAAAACACATGTCTTCTGGGAACCTTCAGTCTCCTGCTGGTGATTGTACTTCTTGTCGAGATTTCTGGAGTTGCTTTGGGTTTCTACTATCGAACACAAATGAAAGAAAAAGTCTCCGACCGACTAAAAACGGCTGTCGAGTTCTACCGCGATGAAAAACGACAAGATTTGCACTTTCTGATTGATTCGACACAAACTGAGCTGAAGTGTTGTGGCGCCAGCTCATATAATGACTGGGACCTTAATTTATACTTCAGGTGTGACAGTCCCAGTTACGAGGCATGTGGGGTGCCATTTTCATGCTGTAGAAATATGGATAACAACCGACAGTGTGGAATGGGCATCAGAGGTAAAGCTATCGACAGCAGCACGCGAGAAAAACGTATCTACACTGAGGGATGCGTGGATGTGCTGATCAAGTGGTTCAAAGATAATCTTGTCTTGCTCGGGGGTGTTGGTATTGCAGTTCTTCTCATGCAGATAGTCAACGTGTTCATGGCTTACACGTTCCGTGGCCAAATCGTTACCATAAGAAAGTCGTGGTCGGGTTAAAACGGACCTAGTTTTAAGGACAACATAACAACATAACCGTAATGTGTTGGTAAATATGAATCTCAAAGATTAAATAGAGTACATACTGCAGAAATGTATTAGTATACACATACGGTTTATCTTCTCAGATAATTAAGTTTTCTGTATGTGTATTTTATAAACACATAAAGAAGAAGAAGACAAACCGTACGTGTTTAAAAACCGTAGGCACTGCGATGGACTCAAATTTGCGCCTAAGATCACGCTACCTCTCCGTGGGTTACAAGCAATATTTTTCTCAAATGTTTTTAATTTTTTTTACCATATGCCAATGTATAATATTAATTTTATGTTTTATAAATTCTTGTAAGTTTTATTTATCTTTACAAGCTCTGTTGCTGCCCGCATTCCCGCTAATCCAAGGTTTTGACAGGTTGAAATGTAAATATTTAGTTTCACTATGGGAGCGAGAAAAAGCTTTTGTATTCTCAATGAACACAATACTTCAACAGTCAAAACTAAGTATGAAAAACGCCGGAAACATAGTATGCCCAATATACGTCATATTTTAATCGAATTCAGCTACAGCGTGTAGAAAAGTTGTAACTGAACTTTAATAGTGTCAATAGTCTCATGTTCTTTGACTATATTGTCAATAGAACCACTAACTGCACAATACTATCTTTCTTGGTCATGTTAATCGAAAAAGCGAGGGTTCGAGCAAGCGGGCGAGTGATAGAGGATTGCATGTCAGAAGAGCAAGAACCCGCGCGACGTGTTTTACCCGACCACGCGGACAGATTCGCTCGAAATTCCGGGGATTTTTTACTTTAATTTTACTATTAAAGAATGCAACTACGTTGTTCTCCAATAGACCCACTACACTTTAAACTGAACTATTTTCCATTTTATTACACAACACACACACTATAGATTTCCCAAGCTTTATTTTTACTGTTTCGGGTCACACGCCAGTAAGACTCTACGCCACAAGTGGTCACAAGTGTTATATCAAAAATATCCAAAACTCACTTTATAGTAGAAACACCGAGAAATCGTCCCCTGTACCAGTACAGAACTTTATTGTACATTTAATTACATTATTGGACTTCAGTACTTTCATATCGACTCTGTACTCTATCCTAGTGCTGAAACAGAGATTTTCATCTGAAAATATTCCCTCATTTATAAATGATTCATTACGAGATTAACTGGTATTTTCTCCAGTATCTAATTTATTCAACTCATTTATATACAATCCTAGTTAAAATTACTATCCACAACACACCTTTACATAAATATATTTGAGACAACATCCAACCACTTACAAAGTTTATAACGTATATACACATTTTAAAATCATTATGTTTCATGGCAAATTCAGCCCACAATATCTTTCAACTGTTCTTATGGCAAATCCATTCAACATACCTCACGTAATTACCTAAAATGATTGTGTTAACATATTCCACAAATATAAAACAATTGAGGCTTAGTAGTACTATATTAAAATTTCAATTTAAAATTCCTTCGGATGCATTGTCATGATCCGAACCTCAATCTGATCTGGTTCTGCATTTGCTCCTGACCTGACTCTCAAAATACATTATAGTATTTCAGACTGGTTTTCGTATGACAGGCCAATTCAATATAGCTCTTACACTTGTAATTTACAAGGGCAACTATTGTTTCAGAAGTCTAGAACAATAGCTACACTTGTAAATTGCACTTGTAAAAGTTTGATTGAATTGGGCCCAGGTAATTATTAATAGTGAAATTTAATCACGTGGCATTTTGTTGGTCTTTATAGTTCACACTCTTTCAATTTTAGTGTCAAAACAACCATACCTAATCTCCTGGTCGCACCAGTTCAGTTCAAATGTTACGTGCGTCTAAATGTTTTGTTATAGTGTTTTGAAGCAACTTGAATATCAAAGATACTGAAACACTCTCGCTTATTTCATCGTAATGTAAGCTTCATACAGGATTTGGAACGTCAAAGACACTACGTTGATTACAAACCTATAAATGACAACCAAATAATAAAGAAAATAGAATCAACAATAATTATAGGAAGAAAGAATTGCCCCAACCCCAGTTCTTGCTTTTAGTGAAGCCCAAAATATGAATTCTTCTTTATGATATTCACTCAAACTGTTTACCAATCGGCAAGAAAATACACTATCAAGGATGAATTACCTTTCTTCCCCTGTTCTTTAAGCTAAGCTCCCAGTTGGTCAAAAAAGAATGTTAAGATATGTCGAAAAATCTTGTTACATATTTCAAAAAATATGTTTCTGTAGAATGCATATTATAATCGTGATACACCGAATGTGGCTGTTGTGACGGGTTCTACCAACTGTTGTCCGAGCGGACTGCGAGACAGCCTGCCTTCATCAAACGCCAACTGGCCTCCAAGAATTGTCTTATGCACAACTCCACACAACTCCATTCCATGATATGGGGTTATCTAAAATACAATACTCGAGTTAGAGCTACAGTCCACAGAAGAGGCCTGTTCGATCCAATAGCCTGTGTTATCCCGGCTTATCTCGCTTATTTACATACCTGCAACCGCATGCGCAAAACATATCTGAATTCCAATGTGATTTACTGAAATTGTTGATGTAAACAGAAATATCAATTTAGTATTGTGAAATACGCCCAAAATGTCGTCAAATGAACAGTTCAATTCAATGACAACATCGAAACAAAGCAGAACTGACAAAATACGTCCTGCTGAGATAGAATGTAGGATGGAAGTGGACTAGATATCTCGAAACTTGACTTCAATAGCTAGGGTTCAGAAGTAATGATTTCATATTTTGGAATATTGTTGTTTGCGAGGTTCCTTTTACCACTTTCCGCGATCACATATTTTTCCACTGAAAGATATTAAATTGGGAACTTGGTGGAAAGCCCCAAGAATTCTATTTACTTTTATTCATTAACTGGAGATGGTATGTCAAAACTGACAGTACGCATTTTCTTTCTGTTACCCTTGTTCAAAACTTGCGACAAATCCATGTTAAATTACTGCACAGTGCAACTGAGAATGCCATTCGGAGTTATCTAAGATCTCTCACAAGTACAAGAAAATTACATTTGACCTTTTAAACAAGTGTCTTCATTATTAACTAGTTCTACAATCTATAGTTAGGATGGTAAGGAATTGGTATTGTTTGTGTACAGATTCATACTTTTACATAACTTCTAGTAATGAGTCTTTATTGAAAAATTCTACTTTTATACAAACAAACGTGTAAGTTTACAATGATAAGAAAACATTAGATAAAACTAGATAAGATACAGTATGCTATAGCTCTAAACGATTTGTCTATATTCTTGTCAAATGGGACTTAAGTTTTGTAACAAAGTATATATTGTACATTTAGTCTTAGAATTGGAAATATAGGTATTTTATACAGATCTGCAGATGGTAATCACGAAATATTTTTATCCTCGATTTTTGTTCTCTGTCACCAAAAAGCTTGCATGCAATACATTAAACCTAACAAATCATAGTTAAAGGGGATATGTGACGGCAGTGCGAACGCTCTTGAGTTATGTCATGAAAAGCCATTACTGTCATAAAATACGATTTGTGAGCTCAACATGACAATACGAAATGATAAATCATTATATGTTTGCTGAATATTACGTGAAAACATTACGTGTCTAAATACAAGAAACACAATTATGATAACGAAGGGTAAAAACGAAATTAAATTGTCTGTAATCATTTTTAATATTCCGTAGTTCTAACCATCCAGGTTCCTTTGCGGTTTATGTCATCTCTTTTGTGTTTTTCTACCAAGTGTCCTGTTAATTTTAGATTTCCTTTGATTTGTGAAAACTTTCGTACATCACAAAAAGATCTTACATAACCATGACACAGGTCAGGAAAGTTTTCCTGGGTCGTCAACACAGTGGCTTGGCGTCTTCACTCCGATCCAGTCTTAACCCCAGTGATATTCATATCAGTTTTATTATCATACTAACTAACTACAGGTCTCTAGTAGTAGAAGTTGACCCTCTTCCTCTGATATGCCTATCAGTTTTATTATTATGCTAACTAACTGCAGGTCTCTAACAGTGAAAGTTCCACTTTGGCCTTGGCAACAGGTGAGACTTCGCTACCTTCCACAAAACTGAAATGGTTTACTGAACCAATTTCTGGACAGCATTGCCAATAACCCTTTCAATGTACATCAAAAGTACTCACCTTATTTCTGTGTAGAACTTTCTCTTGATCTACCTACAATACAGAATAACCAATATAAGTTATGAATCTACTTCCTGTTCCACAGGCCACCCAAGCTTACCGTTCATACTCTAGGTCTGTGGCATCGTGATTTTATTATTTGAATTGATTTTACTTGTCGAACTGAACAATGTGCTGTAAATTTTATTGTTCTGCGACAAATAGTTCTCGAGTTATTAGTATTGGAAACACCACCATTCGAGAAGAATTAATGAAAAATTCCATGAGTATTTGATTAAAGTGTCAGTAATACCACAAGTATTTGTCATTTTCATCAAATACGAGTGGTATTTTTCATGAATTCTTCAAGAAAAATGGTGGTGTTTCCTGTTAATAGTACAGCTAAAAAAATACAATTCGTTTGGCGATCGTCAGATATTTTTTCGTCGAGCAAAGTTCCCGGATAACAGTGCCAATTAGTGTTTTTAAAAATAGCACATGTGCTATTAGGAATTAATTACACGGTAAACAACCAATCAGAAGCCAGTAGTTTTCGTGGATGTGCTACTAGACACTTTATTTCAGTTGTGCACTATTTAAAATGCAATAGCATAAAATACAAGATAAAAAATGCAACAGGAAGGACACAACATGGTAAAAACTAACCAAGGTGTCCTCCCAAACCCAAACCCAACCTCAAATGCAAATCCAAACTCAAACCTAAATGCCAAATGAAACCCAATTCTGTGCAATTAAATATCCAAAACCTATGCCCAATCCCAAGAGATCTAATTTTTACATAAAAATTAACCAAAAAATGATCGAAATATATATTTAACAGCAGATTTTCAAAGAATTGTCACCAATGTCTTGAAATGAACTGCATTTGATACAGATGGACTGCCATGCCCTGAAAATGTTAACATCAAAGTTAGTGTTTAAGGCGCTATATATGGCGCCTTCGCTTATAGCTACTTACGGTCAGCTTGAGGATTATATACAACAAGTTTAAATGTAACATAAGAGATTAGTAATCGAATTTTTCGATTTCGCAAACTAACTAATTAAGCTGAACCCGAAATTTTCTTGAAACAACTCTAATCCACTTTTCCTTCCTGCATTGCTTTTGCTTCCGTCATTTTTGCTTTCTTAATGACGGACTTTCTGTGAAATTGATAAAAACGGTAGGCCATGAAGCTATAGACTGGACTAGGTGAAAAAACGTTCACATAAATTCGATGTCATTTAGTACTTTATACGGCTAAATAGTCATTTAAAGTACCACCCCTTGAACCATTTCGAGATACAAATTAAGTTTGACCTCTGTAACACTGATACGCTACTTGGAGGGACACTTTGTTCCATGTCATCGGTGTCCTGAGTAAGGATGTTCGACTGTACCTACATTAATTCACTTACTCGCAGCACTTACTTTGCTATCACGCCTAGGAATAGTAGACGTTCAATTGTCGTTTGCCATTAGTGGCTAGGTACTCTCCTTTCATTTCCGTAAAAAACCACAACAACTCTTATCAAGCTCCAATGCTGACTTTTAAAAATGCCATATTTTGAAGACAGACATTTTCCGGTTTTGAACTGATTAACGTCTTTCGCTATGTTCCGAAAAAGCGCTGCCTTGTATATTTCGTTCTTAAATCCTCAAAAGCCAACGTTTTAGGACATACATTGGACATGATTGAAAACAGGTGGGGTACCTAGCAGCCCTTGCATTTGCTAAAGCCCAAACATTGCTTGGATTAGGAAGTTTTGGGAGGAATCGTACATCGCAAAATGCTTGATGTAGGACTCTTTACAATAGAGACATCTTTTCTAAGAAATCATTGCTGAAAGGTGTAGCTGTAATTGTTCAGAGGCAGATCCAGAAG
>JANVCJ010091460.1:0-10342 GCA_026413505.1 Epizoanthus ramosus
ACTTATCAATTCTAGTACGTGCTGACACCGGCAATGAACCAGAATCTCAAGCGGTTTTTGTACAAGCACGCAGTTGCCATGGCATCGTACATTCACTGTAAATACACATTTGAGTAAATATTGAGAAAAGCGCCAGTCAGATCATCACGTCCAAAGAGAAAAACTACATTTGAAAAGCCGAGCGATAGACACATTTTGGTTCTGGATCCGCGCCTGACAAATATGTACTCCGCCCTAAAACGCTAAGAGGGAGTGAATCTATTTATAACCACAATTCCACTGTGTAGATTCCTTAACCCACCAGAATTCAACCAAATGTTTTGCTCACTGATTCAGCTGATACTCCTCGACAGTTCTAAGGAAACTGTAGGTGTGGGATCGGTAATTTTAAAAATTGACACATTACCTCAGTTCCTAACCCTAACCCTAACCTCTATGCGATCTTGATAGGTTTCCCATAGACAGTTTTCTTGGACCCTCTGGAAATATATTACTCTTCTTACCCCATACCCTTGGAAATTTGCGCCTCTGGACCCCCCCCCCTGGAATTTCCAGTGACCCTCCATGGGGGGGGGGGTATGGATATTTTCCATGTTTCTGGAACCACACAATAAGCCTATTGTTGTTGAAGTTGTATACTTTCGTAATTTGTAATACAAATTAAATTTAAAATTATGGAAATGATAAAAGAACTGACAGAATAAATGTCCTGTATTCAGAGAAAATTGTTTAGTCTGATTTATTAAAAAGGCGCTAACCCTACGGTTATCAATCCTCGAAAACATTATTTTTATTGATCAATATCCGTTCGATCGTTTTCAGAAGTGAAGGATGGTCATTTTTGCGAATGTATCCTAAGTTGTTTGCCAATGAAATAGAGATAAAAAGATAATGGATCCTCTGCCCATTTACATTGTGAGATAAGGCCAGACCAAATTAATAAGCTGGGGCACGAATCCGACCGAGTCTGAATTTCGCAAATCCAAAAAAAAATTCTTGATTTTCAGTTAATATCTAATATCAAGCTCGAATGCGGTTTGTAAGTTTCCGTTGTTAATGTTTACTTGTTTCGAATAGAGTGGAACAGAGGTTAAACATTTTTATGTAAATATAGAAAAGAACGTTTTCTTCAAAATGGAAATCTTCAGCTTATAATCATATAAACCATGTCCGGGTTCGCCGCGGGCTTTCTCGACGTGAAGTGGCTGAATTATCAGGTAGGCGCGGCGACGTGACAAAACTTTTTTTTAATATTTTTGCAAAGGCGGTCACGGTGAATTGCAAAAGTGTTGACTCTCCTTTGTTTGTAAATAGTTGTTGATATCTTTTATTTAAAAAACACACACACAAACAAACAGAAGAACTGGCTCTTGATTGAAAGTGTTGTGTCATGTCACTCCTGACCGCAGCCAAGTTTTTTTTAAAATTTGTGTTGTGTAGTTCCAGAAAACGCCCTAGAATATTTCAGTTTTCCAGAAAACTATCATAAACTACAGAAAACAAACGTGCGCTACTCTTCCCCACGTTTAGGCCGTCATCGTACTTCTAGACGCTGTAAAACGTATTGAAACTGAAATAACAGTAGCTTTATTTTATGACAGTCATGTACCTATCTTTCGCAGCACTGCAACAGTTTGGTTTTCGCCACTATTTTGTCAAAATTCCTTTCTGGGGAAAACATGCAGGATAAAACAAAGACAACCACAAGATAAATCCAAAAGAAATCTAAGTGCATTATAGGTGAAATAAAATATAAAATCACTAGTTTTCCGATGTATATTTCAAGTTTGTATAAATATCTCCAAGTCAGGAAACCACAAAACCGCATGACGGCAGCCTTCAAAACTTTGTTGTTTTGATTTCATGCACGGATGTCACAAAGTTCCTGAATCAGGTGCATATACATCCAGTGATTCTTATGCATTACTTTTTCCTCAACCGTTTTTGATGATTTAGATAACAACTGATACGTTCTCTGTCTGAAATTTCAAGGTTGAAGTAAATTGCTCAAATTTGTTTTGCATTAATTTTGACCTTCACTCTTCAGTTGCAACTAGCGTTCCACTCGAGCACACCATGAATGAAAATTGCAATTATTATACGCCACGGTACGCAGCAGTTGTTTTGAGTAAGAGAAATTAGAAGTCTGTATCCGTTTATAATAGGATAAATATCTCGTTACACTCTATCATTGTAAACCTTCAAAACTGTTGTGGTTAAACGTAGTGTAATTCTTGGAAAATATTAGCGGGAATTAGTGGACATATTGTATTTGCGACTTCTTCGCTGTAACATGTTCTTCCCGGCATTTACTTAAATGAAAGTGAACTAGATAATCAGTTACAATGAATGAAACAATACAAATTCAACATTCTGGTATTAAAATTTGCAATATGCTTGTGTTATTCAATCAACAGTGGGATTACGGTACCGTGCACACTTGAATATTTCAACACTTGGAAAACCACAAGAATTCTGTTTGTATTGTTTGCTGCAGTTTGACAACGTGACAGACTACCGTAAACGATGTTGCATTTTCACACATGCTTGTAGGGTGAATGAAAGTTTTCCTTCAAAGTATTTTTCCAAAACTTCATAGATAGTTCTAAAAGTATCTTTTGAAGAATTATTTTTACTTTTTTCATGAAAGTCAGTGCACCAAACATCGTGTGACATCACAAAATCGAACAGATCATACAACGTAAATTTCAATAAACTTGAAAAACATAATGTATTATATGTCTGTATTTATATGTCTAAGAACAAAATCTACAACTTGGAAGTAAGATGTTGTTCTTTTCTTTTAAACTTTCACTCAGTATTTTTGTCTTTTTAATACTACTGCGTGAATAATGAATAATCATACCATTGAAATGTCAGTGTTTTTGATACACAGACTTGAGTTATGTAAATTACATACATTTTTTTTTATCTTCACTTTTATTCCGACCAACCGACCCAAAATATTTGAAAAAAAATGTGCCCCAACAAATCAATTTGGTCTGGCCAAACTGACATTTTCAGTTCAAATTTCTAGAAGCTTAGATATCTCTGCATTTTTTAATTCCTAAGGTGTTCTATATACCTATAGATAAAATGTAACTTACTACTGTAAGTAGGTTGTTTGGAGGATTTTTAAAAATGCAATTTTAGTTATAGCTGATTTACTACATCAAGATTGCCAGTACAAGTACAGTACTGGGAGAGGGGTTGGGTGGTGCAGTACTAGGCGAGGGGGAGTACAGTTCTGGGAGAGGGGTTGGGTGGTGCAGTACTAGGCGAGGGGGAGTACAGTTCTGGGAGAGGGGATGGGTGGTGCAGTACTAGGGGAGGGACAGTACAGTACTGGGAGAGGGGTTGGGTGGTGCAGTACTAGGGGAGGGGCAGTACAGTACTGGAAGAGAGGATGGGTGGTGCAGTACTAGGGGAGGGACAGTACAGTACTGAGAGAGGGGTTGGGTGGTGCAGTACTAGGGGAGGGGCAGTACAGTACAGGGAGAGGGGTTGGGTGGTGCAGTACTAGGGGAGGGACAGTACAGTACTGGTAGAGGGGTTGGCTGGTGCAAAACTTCGGGAGGGGCAGTACAGTCCCGAGAGGAACTGAGGGGTTATAGACTACTAGGAAAGGGCCAGTGCAGTTGTAGGTTAGAGGTTAGACAGTACAGTAGTTTGGGAAAGTAGAATTAGTTGTTCACATTTTCAGTATAGTTTAAAGACGTGAAGCAACTACTAAATTAATTTACTTACCAACTTCTTGAACATTAACAGAGATTGAATCAGTTCCATGTTGGTTTTGCACCACGCATCTGTACATGCCAAAAGCTTCATTGCTGTCCAGTGTCACTGATACTGTGCCATTGCCTTCCCTCGTGGCCAATGTGGCTCCACTTGGTGTGGACCACTGATATTTTGGGGCTGGTTGTCCATCTGCCACACACCTTAGGACTATAACTCTTCCACGGAAACCCGCAACACGTGTTTTTGTGAGTGTCTTGTTAATTCTTGGTCCATCTAGAAAACAGGATAAATATCTATAGCACATTCACAAGACAGGGGTCTAATGGACTAACTGGATATCTACAGAGTCATTTCCAGCACAATTAAATTAACAATCTTGTTATACTGTATCACTTGTGGTCAGCGGTATTCCATAAAGACCACATGTTTAGATAATAAATTCATTCTGTGTGAATCTGCCATCCGGACTAGGTGTAACTTCTTTGGCTCACAAACATAACATTTCTAACAAGTGCCATATCATATTTCTCTGCCTTCTGCCTATAAGTTCTCACTCTGAGGACTCTGTCAAGTTGAACAAACAAGGTTTGCCAAGAGATAATTGGTGATAAATCTATTGACCCTTAAAGGCACAAGGGGGGGAGGTTATTTGGACCCCCCCCCCAAGGATTAATTGACCTCAAAATTTTGCCATCTGACCAATCACCAAAATCTTTTAAGCAACTGTAGCTAGATAAATGGGTAAGTGTTTTGACACTAATTAGATGATGTTAATACTGATGACATCTGGAAACAATTATGCAAATTGTGTTTTGCTTTCAGAATTTAAAAAAATTGTTAAAAAATGGCTCTAAAATCCAAATTTTTAGTTTTCTTTTGCTTATTTCATAGTTTTAGTGTTTAAAATATTGTCTTACAACTATTTCCATAAATAGTTTTCCAAATTAGCAAAAACTAAAAAATTTGAAAAATGGCAGATTAATGTTAATTAATTAATTGGCAATTGTTACCATGGAAACGAATTAGTCAGTTGTGCACTAATTGCATGCCAAGTGGCATAGTTTAATTCCTAACTGTTTTGAAATTTGTAGGCCAAATACATGTACCCCCCCCCCTTTAGGGACGGTTTATTATTTATCAGGAGGACAGGGTCAGTAAAAAAATGACTGGGCTATGGAAAATGTTTGGTCCAAAACTACGGGCTTTGAAATAATTTGGGGCCAAAATGACGGGTTTTAGAAAATTCTGTCAATAGTTAAAATTATTCTTTGTAGTCTAAAATCTAGCTATATCAAAACGTTGGCCACTGCAAAGAACGTAAATGATATGTGAATAAAGCTGGACAATTTCAATTATTTGATTCAATGATTGTAAATAATTATATTTAATATCATGTTACCCACGGCACGGAGTTCAGTTGTTTGTTTCTTCCGATCCCAAGAAAACAAATAGAAAAACAAAGGTGAAAACTTTGCTAATTAAAATAATCGTATCAGCATATCAAACGGATTGAAGCAAAAAAATTGCTTTCTGCGCACCCGAATCTGATCTACTTTGCACATGACAACACAAGAACACTTGTGTCCATGTTTGGATACATGTATTTGATATTTGTATTTGATCACTTGCACTTTAAACTTTTGGCTAGTTTTGGTGAAAAATTTTGCCCCATAAAAGCTGTGATCAGAGGTTTAGTAGGTGTTCTATCAATATTTTAAAAATGTAAAGATGAATTGATTTTGATGGAAGCTTTGACTTTGTGCACTTGCAGTGAAGCATAAGGGCAACACGTGACTGGCTCTGTCTGTATCTACAGTCGATCGATCGCTTTTCCTAAATTAGTTACAAAAATATTAGTGATTTTCTAATGTTTAAAGTTTCTTTGAATTTTTAAGCGCTGGATAGTTTGTTCCTTCTCTTCAAGAATTGGTATGGAGTACTTCAGACAGAGAATCGTTTCATTTATTACTGAAATTGTTGCATTTAATTCCGGGTACATTACTTCTCATCTGGCAAGACAAAAGACAAAGGTGTCGCGTTGAAAGAGACGAGAACAAGCTAAGAACTGCTAAGAACAATCGTTTTCCCTCAAAACGACACAACCGTGCAAAATAAATGCTGAGATAGATGTGTTGACATGGCTGGGTTTCGGATGATTTGGGAGCTTGTTTTGTAGTTTTGTTGTTCTTAACTGAACAATTTAAGAACAATATAATTGAGGCTGAAATTGCCTACAAAAATTAGAAACTCTGAGGCTCAGCTAAAATTATCTGGTTCTTATCATAAAAAAAGCGTGTAATCAGAAAATTACCATATCGCCATCAGTATGCATCCGTCAGCACGCATAAAGTAAACACTTGACTTATGAATAGATTCATTGTATTTGAAATTGACTCGCAAGTAATTATCATGCGTGTATTTTAGAACATAACCAAGAGGAAGGTGAACGATTCAGTAATCAGTAAAAGAGAAAATCTTGCCGCATTCTGCACTCTGAAAAATTAATAAGCTCAAATAAAATGCGGTAATACACGTATTCGTAATTGGTCATTAGAACAGCAATACGAGCAAGACATAGCTTGAATAGCTTGTTACTAATTTGATACAGCCGGCAGACTGGGTCTTGGAAAATTTAGAACAATTCTTGACAGGTGTTGAAAAATTGAAACCAATCTAAGACGGACTTTGAAAAAAATCAAAAAGTTTGATCATAGTTTTCCGACCCAGTACTCCCCATAAATAATGAACTGTCCCTTAGCCTTCATGTTCCTCAAAATGGCTATGCTTTTAGGGGTTACATATAAATATGCTAAAAATGCCCTAATCTATACAAATTTTGATTTGTGTGTGAATTAAGGATTTTTTCTGGCCTACAAATGTTCAGTTTTGCTTTAGATGTTCAGAACGATTCAATGTAAGTTCTCATTTCATGATTTGTAGGCTGTTAAGTTTTTGGCCTACAAATCTCAAGTTTTGTCCTACATTTTGTCATTTGTAGGCCCTTAATTCGCACCCTGATAATTATCATTTTTATTAGAAATTATATTATTCAAGATACAGTAATTCATATAAATTTAAATATTTTATTGGTTTGAAACTTCAAAAAAACTTCAAAAGTGCTGTGTCACTGACTCTACTTAATTAAATAAAATCTTGTAACAGTTTGTTATCTGTTCTTTTATTCTTCAGCTCTGTACTGATGTTGGAAGGCCAACAAATGTTGATAAACGTACTATAAGTCAAGCCTTTTTCTATGAGGCTAATTTTATCAAAAATCCAATCATTTTCAACAATTTCTGAGATCACAATCCTCTCAGTGTCCATACATTAATTTCTTACAAACTGTTTGGGAGAATCATTTAAAATTTTCCCTTTCTAATATGTTTAGAACTCATTACCAATATGTTTTTGCAATGATATGTATACAGTAAGAAGAAACACGTGTTCATTATATAGTCTGTGTACTAACCAATTCACATCAAGCTAAAACTTTGAACTCGGAACATTTCAGTACGCAAGCATTTAAAGTATTATCACAAACTGCATGTACTTTGCATTTACAAGTCAATTAATACAAAATAATATGAACTTGGCTGACTGTGCTGTACTTACATTGCACACTTATTGTAAAAAAATCCTCATCTGGTTTCTCCACACCATTGCTTGCAACACATTTGTAATACCCATCATCTTTCCTCTGTATCGACTTGAAATGTAAAGTATTTCCCTCGCCAATCTTACTGCCACCTAGCTTCATCCATGTTATCTTTGGAGCAGGATAACCACTTGCCTCACAACGAACCATCAACTGTTCAAATTCTTTGGGGTTCTTGTTTCTTGGTCCATTTGTAATGTGTGGTGGATCTAAACAAACAAATTCAATGTTGAGAAACTTCTACAAGGCAGTGAAGATCTTTACATTTTTCCTGGTGTAATTATTCATTTCTGCTTTCTTACAATACAGTGAAACTGTTCCTACCACCAGTCAGACCTGCCAACTCTTGAGAATAAGAAATCTGGAAATTTGCTGTTTTGGGCTCAAAAAGTCTGGGGATTTAGTAAAAAATCTGGAGATTTCAAAAATCTTAGAACTGATATTGCCATTTATTACCCTCTAATCATGGTCAAAATAGTTGGGGCAGCCCCCTGAGGCCTGTGAAATAGCAGTTAATCCTGGCCAAACAATGCAATGGAAGTAACATTAAAGAATGTTATTCACCAACAATCATCGCCCTTTTTTGATAAGAAAACAAAACATTAGCTTTAATAGAAGTTCAAGCCGGCATTGGCACTAAACCCAAAGAAATATACGAGAATATCCCATTTTCCTTTGAATTGAAGTCGAAAACGGAGTAATCCTCTTGGAGTAAACCGGAGTATATCGGAGCAGAAAATTGAAAGAAACGTGAAATCTCAAAAAGGAGTAATTCGTCATCCTGCTTGCGTGACCGAAGTGACGTGTTGCAATTGGTAAATGTTGTTAAAGCCTGGAACTAGTTACAAAGTCACGAAAGTACTAACGATTAAGCACTTGTAAGCTCAAGCCCAAAAAAATGTGAAATCCGTTTTCGGAGTACTCCTAAACCGGAGTACTCCGATGTACTCTGTCTCAATACATGGAGTAAAACAGACTAACTCCAATTTCGGAGTAAACTGGAGTAAGTCCAAAAAAACGTGTTACTCCTTTTTTGGAGTGTTACATGTACTCTGTTTTCGGAGTAGTCCAAAAAAATGCGCCCTAAAATATATCTCACACGTCACCACACCTATGGAACATATTAAAATATAATTACGGCCGGCATTTCATTTTGAGGCAATATTCCACCACCGAAAATATTCAGACCTACAATTGTACTTGTTTTCGCAGTGCACATAAATGCCACTGATATCAGTGAGAATACATGTCAAATTTCTATATTGTTAACGATAGTTAATTTCCTGGGCTACAAATACGGCCAGAGAGTGCAAAGAAATGTATACAAACAAAAGCTCAAAATAGTTTTTTTTTCACACATTTATATACATGTATGCACTGCGAAGACATACATGTGTGAATATTTCGTGATCAGTAGACAGTCTGATGAATATATTTGCACTGGTCATAACATTTTAATGTATTCCATATATGTTTTTCACGTGTGAGATATATTTTATATTTTATATTTCTTGTTGACAACGTTTCCTGGATTGACTGTATATTATATGTACCGTAATAAAAGAAAGTTACTTTATGTTTCCCTGGCATGACTAGGCAGTTGAACAAAATCAAATGAATTTTCAATCAAACTTACTCAAACTCAATGGAATCCAACCATTTGATAGAATTTGATGATGTTTAGTAATCAAATCATATTTGCAGAAAATGTTGGCAAATCAAATTCTGTCATTCCAAACAGTTGGTTGTCAAACTTATGGTTTGAGATTATTTTGATTATGTTCGGTAACTAATGGAATAATTACACTGTATTGTGTTCAGTTACATAATCAAAATCCATCTCATTATTTCACAACTCTTTGTTTTGCAGACATAAATGATCCATTCATTATTGGAAAGTGCCAGAAACGCTTGTTCATTCTACACTCAGCCGCTGTTGCCATTTTGTTGATGCTAAGGACAAAACCTGGAGGCAATGCAGAACATGTCAAGAATCTCAGGGAGTTTATACTTACAAATGCTGTCCCTCTAAGCATTAAACTTGTTGACCATGTTTGTAATCCTGCAGTTCGAATACCTCAAGAGCTGAAAGAACCTACTAGACATTCAGAACCTCAGTCATTTGCTGCACCTGTGTCAACCCCAAAGTGTTCACCAGTTTCAACTACAAAGTTGATTGCAGCAAGAGATTTACGCAATGAGTTCAAGGAAGGAAATACTAGAGTACGAGCAAGGGTGTTGGATAGAAGAATCCGTGAGCAGAAAACTGCCTTCAAGAGAATTGCTCAGGAAGTTCACCACGGGGCAAAGGAAGATTTGCTGGCTGGTATTGCTGAAGCAGCTAGTAGACGGACATCATCTGTGCATGAGTGGGATGGCTCACTATCGATTGACGACATCATAGTAATTGCTAAGAGAGCTCGTGATCCCAAGAGAAAGAAGACATTGTATAACATACTGACTGGTGAACATTCTGCAAATTATACATAGTGGGCCTTATTTCATCTGCACTTCTGATCTCTAGGGCGAAGTGTTTCAGCCATGGCGGGAAGGTAACCGTCACTGAGTCCTCTGAAATTCTTAAAATCTTGCAGTCACACCACATCTCAAGCAAATCCATTGCTTCAACAGTACTGCATCACCAATGATAAATTAAAACTTCCCAATCATGTTCAGATTCAGATCAAACCAAGGTTCTCTAACTTCAGCAGTAACAGCGATTGACGATCACTGAAGAAGTTTTTGAACAAGTTGTTTGCTGGCGACGTGCTCAATGTTGTTGCATCATTGTGCGAGCCAACAACCAATCAGAATTGCACTCAAAACAGTGAGAGTCAACACCCATATATAATAATAATAGTTTATTAATAATAAAATACACATTGCAGTCTAATCGACTGAATTGCGCAATTCTGATTGGATACACATTGCAGTCTAATCGACTGAATC
>JANVCJ010091471.1:0-10341 GCA_026413505.1 Epizoanthus ramosus
ACCCCCCCCAAAACCATCAACTCGCGGGGCGGATAAATTATAAGATGGGGTTTCCCGGCATCTTGAGAATGTAGTAATACAATATTAAATACATCACATACAGGTATAAAATAAAATGGGACAGTACTTAGGATTATTTTATGGGAGGGTTAAATGTCTAGTATTTTTCCAGGGGAGAGGCTTGTTATTATGGCTAGGGACATCCTTGATAGTGGAAGTAAGTTCAGATATAGATTTTCATTCAAACACAAGATCACATCATCCAGGTATAGTTTACAAAATAGTGGAAAATTAAAGTGACTTTAATTAGACCTTTCAGTCAGTTTCAGTTGAGGACAAGAGTTGGCGAGAGTAGAGACTTTTTATTATTAATACAATCATGATCATAGTCTCGCCAATTCTCGTGTGCTCAGATGGACATATGTACTGGTATTTGCTTGACACTGTAGTTCATAGAGAACTGATAAGACAGCTATCATGCCAATTACTCTCAAGCAATGAATAATTATACATATTAATTGTACAATAGTATTCATTTGTAAGAAAAACCCCCACTCTATATCAGTACTACAGTAAAAACCTGCGTATAAGAACCTAGTAGGAAACTAGGCTAAAAGTATAGATTTAGACCCCCTTTACATAAGAACCTGTTTTAGTTAGAATCTTATTTTGAGAAATTCAATCAAACACTGAATACACAAATTAAAGAAAATCACCTCTGCCAGTTTAATAAAATTAAATCAAAACACTGGCAATGAGAAAATTGACATGTTGTATGATGTCTGTAATCTTGTAGTTCCATATAGACAATGCCAATACCATATGAAAAAAATAAAATAAAGTGTTAAGTTGTAGGGAAAGGCAATGCACTATTAAGAACCTGAATAGCCTAACTTCCCAGTTAAGTACCATTTATATAAGAACGTTTTAGGCTATTAACTTGGAAAAACTTAGGTTCTTATATATGCAGGTTTTTACTGTATGGGTCTCAGGTACAGACTGCATGTATTCAAGTCTATATATTTACCAATTTTAGGGATGTGCTACCCACTACAAACCTTATTTGGGCCTGTATTTTCATTAACATAATTTTATAGCACTTGTAGTGTGCAAATTCAATAAAAAAATCACTTGCACATAACAAGATAAACCAACAACTGATTGAAGAGTCTAGTGCAAGAATAACATAAGTGGCTTTGTACGAAAAACTAAATTCTCCCAAGTTTTAATAATAAAGAGAATAGAGGACTAACTTAGGGAGAACTGAGATCTTCGTCAACAGTTACATCATTTTTGCACTAGTGTCTTCAAATCTAAAATTACATGAATGAATACAAGAAGGTATATATACATTGTATGAAATGAATTGCCTGTATGACTATTAAAATTAGACTTTGCCAATATTTAATAGTTGACCATTTCTACACACAAAGCTGGGAATATTCTTTGTTCACAGATTTTGTCCTAATAAGTCATAACTCCTATTGACTAGTTTTGGAGTTGTTTGGACCCTATGCTATTAATTATTTATTGCTGAAGATTTTTGCAGCGTGTACTATTATTTTACCCTGTATCTTGAAATATTTTTAACTCTTCTCACGTGTTATGCATATTTGGTGAGACTCGTCACCCAATAGAATAATTCTGGACACCAATAATAGCAATAATAATAATTATTATTATAATATTAATAAATATACATTTATATGGTGCAAGTTCAAGTTATTACAAATTTTCAAATGCGCCTTTAATAATACATCATATAAACTAGTTAAGTTAATGCGAAAACATCCAGTGTCGTGGATGGCTGAAAATATTTTGGATAATTAATGGGAAGTGTGGCAGTATAGTATAGACAATTTATTCCTTAGAAGGTTTAGTATAAACTATTAAACCTATTTGGATGTTATGAGCATTTTAAAATTTCTGTATTCAGTTATTTAATTCTTAGACAAGGAGTCTTAGTTTCACATTAACACTAATGGGTGTCTGTACCAACATTGAGTTAGAAATAGCTACATTAAGATTTCAGGGGCATTGCTACTAAGGGGGTTTCAGGGATGCAAACAAACCCCCTTTCAGTCTCAAATCACATACAATTTCTCATATATTTGCAATTAAAATTCATCAGACCACCCTTAGCTGGGCCAATTTGGAGCACCTTTCAAACATCCTGGTGTTATACAGAGTTGTAAATCATGAGATTGATTTAAAGTTTGAAAGCAGTGCACCATCTTCTTATCAAAGCAAGGTAGCCCGAGTACATGCCGTGTACCATGTTCTCATTGTTAGGCAAAAAAGTCAATAATTCAGTGCAGATTTTGACAAAGAAAACCTTTGCATTTCTCTGTGGTAACATGAAGACACAAGACTAAGTGCAAAAACAATGTGACTGTGGATGAGAACCTCAGTTCTCCCTAAGTTTTTCCTCTATTCTCTTTTTAACACTTGGGAGACTTTAGTTTTTCATACAAGGTAAGTCACATGGCTTTTGCACTAGCTCTTCACATGTTCATAGCACTGCTTCAAGAATGTACAGTAATCAAGACGATTTCACTCGACTGTCAAAGATTGATTGGAACAAAATGCTCACATCAGTAAGTCACATGTCAATTCTCATCTCTGATTGGTTGTCAGTACTCAACTTTAGAATTTTATTGGTCAGAAAGCCGCTTTAACAATGCAATGACAGTGAGCTTTTGACAGTCAATTGAAATCGTCTCTATAACATTGATTGGGAAATGTGGGTAACATTGCCAGTGAGAGATGGTGAAGTGTGGTTAATAATAGATGTACCTGTGAACGTCATGGGGCTGACTAGCGGTATACCATTAACAGGTTACTTTTACCGTTTTAATCAGACATTTTAGTTTGGTTCAGTTAAGAGTTGACAAGATTAACCATTATTTCAATAATATCATGTTGCTACCCAGCTACAGTTCATATGCTGTTGTAGTCTTGTAAATGAACATTATTTTTCACATTTTGCAAAGTATTAAAACAAGAATGATCTGGGCAGCCTTTTTTTAAATGCCAGTCCTAAAATTATTAATTTTAGGTAGAAAGTGCATTTTTTTTATTTTGGGGTTTTTCAACAACCAAACTATCCAGTTTAACTTAACCTTTTATTAAAATGATAAGCATAACAAAATGAGAGATGGCCTCACAACACCTGAATATTTCCAGACTGAAGAATCTAAATTAATGGATGTTCAGCAGGTCAATATAATGGGAAATAAAATCGATAATTATCAAATATCTGTCAATTTTGTTATCCCAGTTACATGTACTATCAAATTCTTTGGAAATTAATTAATTAATAATGTAATTAATGAATTAATAGTTGCAAAATTGCTTTTAAGCAAGGAATGTTAGAGGAAAAGTTTGTAGAAACCAAACTGACCTTTGAAGGTGATGGGGTAGACCGTAACATTAACAGATAAGATAACAAAGATAATAATTATTATACAAGACATTGCTATTATCATGGTAATTAACAGATATTATGTGAATTATTAGCAATTTGGAAATACATTAGTCCATCTGGCCATGAAAATTGCTCGGTAAACTGGTGCATGAATGTCTATAGTTGACTGATTGTAATTTATTTCCCACACTGCACAAATAATAAAATACAATTCACTTACATCGTTTCCAGCTTTTTATTTGGTAATGACCCTTCTCCAGACCTGTTTACAGACTGATGCAATAACACATTTCACATCCAGAAAACTCTTGTAAACATTAGTATGAATAAATAAGAATTTGAGAAATGTGTGGTCTAGATAGATATGAACAGGTCTGAAATGTTTGTCAATTTGCAGCGAATGGCATCACTCCAATATTCAATGGCATCTGCGATGTTTATAAGCATTATTGGATGACACATGTTGTACCCCATTGGAAAAATCATGCTGCACTTCAATTTCACGTAACAACTTACTCTTTTTGCATTTTGATTGTTGTTAAAATGCATGAATCTTGACACTGGGGCAAAAGGATGATAAACATAAATCATGCACTTGCATGTGGTCATCCCAATAACATGTTCATTTTGCATTGCCCACCATCCCTCCAAGTTAAGTCAGTTGGCCGGAGAGCATAAAAAAATGAGTGTGATTCACAATGCCCTAACAACCATCTTCACAATAAAGCTTTTTGATGAAGTTTTGTAAAACATGAGACAGTCATCTTTTCTTTACATTATATTTTAGTAATAATGTGTGAGTACAGTTAAATCAGCCAATAAGAACCCAGACTGTTAACGAGGAGGTCCTGGGTTCAATTCCCAGACTTGGCCATTTTACATTTGTACAACCAGTTTTGGTCCTTTGCCACCTGTCCGTGGCCAGTGACGTGAAACTGTCTCCCAGCAGATGAAGAGCCACTGCGGATATACTGCCTGGGCAATACCATTATTATAATATTAAAACAAGTGAGTTGGTTAGGCGATGGAGAACAAGGCATTTCATTGGTACGGCCATAGACCTAACTGGATGGCAAGTTGGATGGATGTCAAATACGGTTCCATCTCCTAATCTTGGTTTGTCTTCAGATTCATTCATAAATGCAGTTTTCAACATACACGGAGTCGGATTGGAGCTTTTTCTGTTGTCACATATGGTAACATTTCAACTGAACTACAGTACAAGTTATGTGGTAACCACCTGATCAAGGAATTAATATGAAATTCTTGGCAATAAAACAATTTAGTTATGGGTATACTGTAAAAGAAGATGAAAAATGTAAAGATAAAAAAATCCAAGTGAATGTATCATGTTCCATTTATTAATTGAGAAATTTCAAGACAATTATGATTTGGAATTCATAACCAGAGCAAAAGCTTTGAATTTTACCAACATTTGTTTGAAGCTGTTTAAAATGAGCAATTCTTTCTCATAACTCTATTTAACACCTTGGACAATAGTTGCACAATTCTGTGTACATTGCATTCTGTTGTGCTTAAAAACTTTTATGGGCTGAAAACAATTTCATCCGAGATAATTTTATTCAGTAAATATTTTAGCTCAAATTTATAATTTTCTGCATTGTTTTATGGCACCATCACAAAATTTGATTCCGCAAAGCAAATGGGCGATTTCAGCTAAATGTCCAACGTATTCTACAAACAGGCAACCACGCCCGGTTATTGCACAGCAAAATCCGGTCCGGGACTGGTAATATTTCAGTTTCGTTTGTTATAAACAGCTGCTTCAGCGAAATGAAAGATTTGCTCTTCAACATTTTGGTTCGAGCTCTGTAGCTTCCTATTAAACGTATTTGATTTCTTATTAAACACCGAAACTCCCGGTGGTTTCAAAGGAGGACACGGGTTTTATACAATGATAAGCCGATACCCCACAATGGGGGCAACTGATGGGTTGTGAAAATTCCGAGAAATAATTCTGCCCTTCTCCGAGGTCAACGACTGGCTTCCGACACGCCTGGCAAGCTACACGCTGCTGGCAACAAGGCGAGGCAGCAAAAATATCATATGAGTACATGGTCCCTAGTTGGTGTGTCGAGCCGTTCCATTTCTTGTTGCAAAGTTTGCATGTAATTGGCTTGGGAACTCCTTCCAAACAACGCATACAAACAGCTGACAGATAAATTATTTTTCCGTTCTGCGAAACGTCAATACAAGCTGGCGTTAGTTCTCTTGGGCTCAAAAAGAAAGTTCCATCGACAAGTGGATATTTATCAAATACAGGAAGTTGTGACTCACATAAAACACAGCTCACGGTGCTAATAAATCGAGCAGAAAGTGTTGATAGCACAAACTGTCGTGCATCGTCGTTGGAGCTTTCATCTTCCATTTTAATGTGATAGGGGTTGACTTTGTGTCGAGGTAAAACGTTGAGAAATGAGCTAAAGTCAGTCCTGCGTAGAAAATTTGAGTTTGTGTTCGAATCACTACTTTCTGCACTGCAGGCAGAATCGCCATTAGCAGTTTCGGCGAAAAAATACTCGCTTGAAGTTGAAGAGTTCGATTTTGTTTTCTTTGTCGGAGTCTTGGGCGCCGGCGAGATGGGCGATCGCTGTTCGGTGGGGGAGGTACTGTATGTTTCCGAACAGTTGGAAGATTGTGAACTGAGTCGTGGTCTAGCACTTGTAGCCGAACCTATAACAGGCTTATCGTTTGATTTCTTCTTCTTTCGTTTTATTTTGCTTTGTGCTTGCTCTTCTTGGTGCACCGGAGCTACAAAATCCAGGTCTTTCCTCAGATGTCCTTTCTCGCACAGGCAAGCGCAGCACTTGTAGGCCAGGTCATAGCCTTTCTTGGTCCATATGTTTTGGCGTCGTTGTTTTTCTGACCAGCTTCTAGCTCGACCTGTCCCACGTAGATGCGCCAAAATGTTGTCTTCGAATGTCTCGAAGCATTCTGCATGCATATATCCACTTTGATTGCAAGCTTCGCTATTGCAGATGACTCGAACTGCTCGAGATGGAGTGACGGAAGTATGAAACGGGCAGCCACTAGGCAAACAACAAGCAGTAAAATCTTCTGTTTCTTCGCGATTTTCTGCCTCTCTTTGCTCGCGATTAACTGCTCCATTCATGGCGGATTTGGGCTTTTGCTTGTGTCCTCCCTTGTGGGGCATTTTGCTTATCTTTTCCTCAAAAATACTATGATATCACCTCCAGGTTTAGCAGGTAGTACCACTCCAAATGCAAACTGCTTCTCTCACTGCGCATAAATAAGCCGCGTGAAGATATTTACATTGTGCGGGTATGAATTGGGGGCGGAGACATGTCATCACTTGACAGCTGACTGACAGATGCTTTGTTTTCATATCTGAAATGGACAATAAACAAAGAAAAGTCCCCGGATGGAAGCCATGTAAATTTCAGCAGCAACACAGCTGAATATCACGGGAGCATATTTGAAAGACCTGTTGCACGAAAAATTTCAAATTAATTTCCGGTATGTTCTATTTGTATATATTTTTTTATTATTTTTTTAAAATTACCATTAAAGTTGTTTATATTTGAATACAGAAATACGAAAAAGAACTACGCCGACCAGATAAAGATTGCTTATTTAACAATATTGTCTATTTATATCTGATGTGCAGTTCAAACCTTCCCAGAGAAATTTCAAACACATTTTTTCTCCTTGAATTTATTTTAACGGTCGGCATTGCATCAATCTAAATATATATTTTTTGAAATTTTGATATATGATGATTGACCACCAAATTTGCTTTGTTTAATAAAGTTATCTCCGTTCAAATTTCTTGCGCCAAATTATTCGATTCTGTTTTTGTTCCTCCTGTGAAGAAAAAAAAATATCCTCAATTTTCATATATTACTACAAACTTATTGAAGTTTGTTATGTTTACTGACTAATGGTAGAAACAAAAGTTTTTAGTACTTCATATTTTTCAGTTAAAGTCCGATCCGGACCACAATTGTTGATCACTGAAGCATTACCAGTTCACTGGACAATTTTTTCATACTTAATTAATCATAGCAAAGGAAATTCGTTTTAAAATATGTTGGATATTGATTTCTATAAAAATGATCTCTTTGTTGAACTTTGCTTCTCCAATGCACAAGCACAAATGTGGACAATGCCAAACGCGGCTGCCGGACATTAGCCATGCATTTAAAATCGGCGCTAACACAATTCAGAGTCTGTTCCGCAGTGCCAACTCACACACTTTGAGCTGTCGCTTCGGGTGACTACCTTGCGCATACAAAATTCAATGTGATGTGGCGTTTTTCTAAAATGATGAACAAAGGAACGTTCCCGGATCAATGCCCAATTTTTCTTCGGGGAAACTGGCGTTTTTGCCTGCCGTTTCCGAACGGAACACTGAACAGCTACTATTGTTTAAATCAGTTCTCGTCTGAACTGAGACAGTACTGTATTTCAGTTTATACTGAATTTATAGTGTAGTTAGTTTGCAAGTATATTTATCGTCGAATTAATTATTTATAATTTTTAAATCGCATGAATTAGTGACGCCAGCGTGATGCTATTTACTGCATTGGTACTTTGTTCCGTTTTTGTTTTCAATTTCAGAAATACATGTATAAATATTATTCTCGCTGTTATTAGCTGGTTTTCTTTTCCGGCAATTTTGGCGAAACTTTCACCTGGAAGAAAGAAGTTGGAAGACTTCAGTGACCTTTAATCAAAATTATTGGCTTTTTTCTGCGCAACTATATTTTTTGGTTCTAACGTTTTTACAAAAACTAAGTAGTTTGAAAAAATAGTTATTTTGGCATTATTATGTTTTTTTAAAAAGTGCCCAAAGTGCAACAAAGCAGACGGTTGTATTTCCTACGCAGCTGGATAGCTTCCCTGGGAGTTCGGCCCGGAGGCCATCCCCCTTGCCCTGCGATCCGGGAAGGCAATACAAGCATTTGGACTTGGAAAAAAGACAAAAATTTAAACAAAAGCTCAGACCGGTGACACGGAGCTGAGAGTGTGGGACTAGTTTCTGCCTGATGTAATTCTTGCGATTTTAGTTGATTTTCCCGGCAGGAATTCGCGAAAATTACTTCCGGCAATTATAAACTCCAAAAGCTTCAACTCGCGGAGCTCGCATTGAGATATTACGTATTAGGGACCTATAGGTGGCTCCCACCATGTTTATCTGAAATCTTAAGGTGGCGCCAAAACCGATTCACAGAACTGTTTATAAATTTTCTCACTGAATGTTCTATATCTATTTCTTATGTCGGCAATTTTAACACGATAAGAAATGGGGTTTACCGAACCCATTTTGGATTAAAACTCAGTTTTAAAAATGCTAAAAACCGGCTGTATTTGAGACACTGTAGCGTTGCTACGGAAACAGAAATTACGGTGGGCCATGGGATCGGTATCGGGAGTCGATCCACCTCGCCCTCGCCCATGTTGCCCATGTCGCCCACGGCCTGTTTTTACCCCAAAAAGGTAGTTGGACAGCATAGGACTGGGGCGAGAGGCGCTGTTTACCCACAAGTCTATGCGGGTTCAGCAATCGAGGGGAAGGACAAGAAATTTCCAAGATGGCGATGCATGTACCAAAGACCGTATTCCAGAACATGATGAAGGAGGGCTCAAGGGTAAGTGATTGTAATCAGTGTCCTACAAAGAACTTAGTATGTAGTGTCAAGTAGGTTACTTTGATTTCATCTGCGCTCAACATCCAAGGATGTTTTTACCGACGAAGCCGGCAAGGTGCTGGCTGGCTGAAACACGTGCACCGGTCTGTCAGATGATAAAGTACGTTGTGGGTGGATCTCAGTTATTTTCCAATTGGTATTCAGCTTTTCTTTGATATATTTAGAGCGATCTTTAGCAATCTGTACTAAAAATCTCGTGGTTCAGTTGCTAATCAAACTGTTACGGAGTTTCATCAGTGAGATCTATTAAATGTAATTTTCTTCAAGATTACTGTCACTGTGTTGTGTGTATATGTCGAGTTATTGATGAGGTTGAAGGGAAACGCCTAGTGTTAATAATGTTTGCCGAAAGCAGCAATTATGTTCTTTAGTCATAACTTTGGGGAAAGCAGTGTTTGGTACAGTCATCTGTCATGTAGTACTGTAGAGTGTAGATAATTTAAATTTGTAATTAACAGGATGGATGTGAAGTATGTTGCTAGGCAGTCTTCTCACCTCTGAAAGTGTATATTTGTTGATTTTTGAGGAGTAACTGCAGAATATCCCACTACTATTGTCTTGAATCTAGTTGCAAGAGATTATAACCAATGGTGGAGTATTTCATAGCATGTCACTCTAGCTGCTGGACGCTAATCAGTCGACTGAATGATTGACTCTTTGTGGTTGATCATGGTTGGTCGTGGTCGACCACGGTCATTCATGCTCAACCACTGTTGATTATAGTTTACTACAGTCGATCAAAATATTGTCAAGTGCGTAGTTTTGCACAAGTGACTCTGAATAACCAGTCTGATTTTGCATTTTGAAGGCTGGAATTTTCACATGCTTGAAACACTGAGCCAGGTCTGTTTTTTTTCAATCAAGTGGCTCCTTTAGGTTTTACCCGTTTAGGTAGGGTTAGGGTTAATGCTCAATCACACTTGATCTTGGTCATGAATTGCAAGGATACAGTAGATCTATTGTCCATCCATGCATGATCACAGTCGACCACGGTTGATCCATCAGCTGTCTGCTTTCAGCCACAGTTAATAATATAATAATAATAATAATATATATTTGGAGCATTCTACAAAAGTCTCAATGCTCTTACAAGTTAATATGGAAATAAAATTTACAACAATAGAAATTACATGCTTTTGATAAAATTACAGCCTTAGGAGACAGCGTCAGTTTAGGCCAGATTTCAAAACAAATCGGGTCAAGAATAGTTTTTTAATACAT
>JANVCJ010091482.1:0-10341 GCA_026413505.1 Epizoanthus ramosus
ATCCCTTCTGTACCCTTTGTGTATCCCTTCTGTACCCTTTGTGTATCCCTTCTGTACCCTTTGTGTATCCCTTCTGTACCCTTTGTGTATCCCTTCTGTGCCCATTTTGTATCCCTTCTGTACATGTACCCTTTCTGTATCCCTTCTGTACCTTTTTGTATATTTTCTGTACGCCTTCAGTCCATTTCATATATAAAATCAGGTGCGCCGGGTTTTATGAAAATGATGTGCGGACCACAATATGCAAATGACTTGCACACCACTTGCGCACCCTTGCGCTCCTATTTTACTGTGCTTCTTGAAATAATGATGTTTTCAATACAAATTACTTTGCAATCTCCAAATTTATGTTTACAGCAAAATCAGTCTACAATTGTTTATAGGTGGTGTGTCATGGCTGTATAGATAATTCTGAGTTTAATACAAGCTTCTCTTTCACATTGCAGGACTTAGCGCAGCTGAAATCGCAGTAACAGTCTTGGGTTTAATACTTGGAATTGTTATTGTGTCTTGTATAGCAATATGTTGCCGCTAGAGATGGACAACACAGAGACATTTGAATGGTAATAAGATGAAACGACGATGGAGATATTAACCAAGGTTTTGTCGTGTCTAATAATTTCTGAAATGTTTAGTTTCCGAAGCTCTGCTTGGAAAGATTATTGTCAGAGTCCTCCTCTCTATTCGGTTAATTTCTTTTATGTGATATTTAGAGAGAGTGATGGAATATGGGTGTTGCGTAATCGAGTAGTCTGGTTTTATACAGGTATAATAAAACTATCCTAAAATTTGTGTGCTGACCTTAGCTATCTTTAGCTGAATTAAAAAATGCAACATTTTCGAATTGCTCTAGCTGTGCGTTCCAAGTTGAATTATGACTGATAGTCAGCCCTAATAACTTTGTAGTAGTAGCGATTTCCAGTTCTTTGCTTTCTACAATAACTCTATTGGATTCGGACCACTGTTCCATATTCTTAGCAAATGATGGGGAATTACTTAGACTGATACACTATTATTATTATTATTATTATTATTATTATTATATTATTATATTATTATTATTATTATTATAGTTAAAACCTGATTGCTGTACACGTACGGTGCCACCCACTAATTTTACTTAAAAAGTTCTAAAAATAAAATAGTTTTGTGTAACCTTGGTTTACAATAGAAATAGAAATTTATTACTTGAACCAATATTCTAAACTAATTGCGATTTTGAGACGGCAATGCCACTTTATATTGGCAGCTAGTTGGGAGAAAATAAATTCCGTATTGTGCAGGAGTCGCGAAGCGACGAAAGCCAATACGAAGAATACGAAGAGTATGAACAATGGATGATTCTGTAAGGTGAAACTCGAGACGGTTAAAGAGACACTCTTATTGGTTTGAATTTATGTTTATATAAAACACCGTAACTCGGAGTACTTCAAGAAAAGTTTTAGGCACATTCGGGTGGTAACTAAGAAATGTTCAAAACGCAGCAAAAGGAGTTCAGCTAGTCAAAATTTGTATAGGAAATCACATGATTCCCAGTGCAATTTAAAATAAATTAGCACAAGTACATTTTTCAAAGACTAACAAAATTGAGCGAGCGTAAGCGCTCAATTTCACTCAATTTCAAAAATTTGCACTCAATTTCAAATGAACTGCACTCCTCTTGACCAATCAGAAGTGAAACATTTTTGTTACTATATGATTACAACAATTACCGCTTCCTAATTAGTTGTAATTCGTAGAGTTTCAAAGCATTATCCAGGATTATATAACGAAAATGTTTTGATAAACCTTAAAGGAATCCTGAAGTGAAAACACTCTGCGGGCTAAATGAAAGAACTTGTTAAACTCAATTATTCTGTGAAGTTATTGGAGGCCATATAAATAATCACACAAACAAGAAAAAGCAAAAAACTATCCTCTATTTTTGCACTTTGACAGTCATTGACACGCCATCGTGGATTATAACGACAGCTAGTTCCCGTCCCAGGCCCCGCGCCCAACTTTGTTTTGGTTTTTGACAACCTTTGACCTGCGACTGGAACACTGACGTCATAATCCAAGATGGCGGGGTAATTATGACTGTCGAAGTGCAAGAAAGGAGGAAAGATTTTTTTGTGATGGTTATGCACCCCACTACCCCACAACAATTAGTAATCGAGTGTATCAAGTTCTTTCATTTTACTCGTTAGGTGTTTTTCACTTCAGGATGCCTTTTAGTTTTACATCTTGGAAAATATCCAACAACACACGTTTGGAATTTTGTTTACGAAGTTTCACATTTGTTTATTACTTTGAAAGTATGACCAAGTCTTTATAAGCGTATATGATCTTTATCTTTGGAAGTTTGTTTATCGATTTGGTAGTTCTATAACCATAAAATATTGTTAGTATCAAAAATAGACTTTTGAAAAACACAATCTTATAGTTAGTAAACAGAACAAAAGTAGAAATGGTTGCTTTTCATTTTGATCAAGCACGTATACATGTATAACCTTTTATTCTTGCTTAGATTGATCTAATTTTGAGATAAAATTATAGTTAGCCTAAGTTTTTCCTGCGCTTGTTGAGTAACTAAGCTACTGGCATAAGTTTTGATATTGTAAAATGTTTTATAGCTAAAATGCTCATACGTGCCATGATACGGTACGTGTCTATACATAAATTATTAACACAGCAGGTAATTTTTAGGCCCTCGTCATTCGCAACATCCGGATATCTCCTGACCTTAATATATGAATAGACTGTTACAAATGATGGTCTTACAATATATATTTGACCGCTTTTTACATTGACGAAAAACAGCCGCCACCGGTTCACAATTGGACAGTGAAAGCAAACTATTTGCACTTGCAATTGCTGACCATTAGTTACGATAGGAGCTCCAAAGGGCTAGAAATATTCTTCAGAGTTGAGACCTTTCTGATGTGGATGAACGTGTATGTTCCAAATATTGTTCACGAATAGACGCCAACAATGTTGGGAAATAGGCCTGCAAACATGAAGCGATCCAGGATCAAGTAATGGTATACCCCTAAAATTTTTAGGTTTCTGTTGAAAATGATCATGTCCTCGCCTATGGTTATACCATATATGCCTATGTTGCGAATGAGGGTCGCCTAAAGGCTTTGAACGCGTATTCTAGTGCACACTAGTGACCACAAAAACATATAAAAAGCTTTCGCTTCAATAGAGACATTAGTTGGTTGTATATTTGGGATGTTGGAAGAAGAAGAAGAATAAAGCAGAAGAGAAGGAACCAAAGAAGGCGTCATGTATTTGTTCTTCTGTCCAGAACGAAATGTCATAAGAAAAGTTTGTTCAAGAGTTATTAAAACGTACTGCAATAACATATCGGCGAAGCCTTTCATGAAAAGTCTTCAATTGCTGTCAAACAATGATGAATTTATGGCTTAAAGACACCAAACATAAAACTTTCACATTTTTTTCAAAGCAGAAAATGTATTTTATATTTTTGCTGGAACGTTTTCATCATATTACGAACACATAACATAGTTCGCGATTTTTTCAAATCACTAAAAGTTTTTGTAGGTAGTAGGGAAATCGTTTCAAACGGAAGCATGAGTATGGATCGTTCTACATCGTAGATTGCCTTTTTATGAATCGGAGCTGCTTTACTATGCTAGCTGCATGGTCTGAAATTCTGTAGACTTCTTAACCATTAGTTTTTCAGTTTGGGTTCATCATAACTAAAACATTCATGGTTGTAATTATAAAGATAGATAGCTAGATAGCTAGATAATTATAAAGATAGATAGCTAGATAGCTAGATTTACCTGTTTACCTGATTTTACCTGATTTTACCTGTTTTATAGTAGAAGATTTTTTCCAATTATGAAAAGCGCTATGAACGCCAGAAATAGCGCTATAGAAATCAATTATTATTATTATTATTATTATTATAATAATACATACGTGATAAATGAATACATTTCAAGCAAAAATAATCAGGCTTCAGTGTTAAATTTTAAAACTGAAGTAAAGTGGCCGGATTGCTAGTAAATTCTTAGAGTCTAGATTGCGTCAGCGCGTGATAACCAGCGTTAAATTTTGTTAAATAACTTCTTTTGCGCTTTCTACTCCACTAGGCTTTGTGTGTGTGTTTACTGTTTTCTTGCTGTTATTCTCCGACCTTGAAACATTTCTAATTATCTATATGGAAGCTGGCACCTGATTTTGTTGTTTTACCTACTGTATCACGCATTCGTTCTGTTGTCTTCCATGTCAAGATATTGGAATGGTTAGAACAAAAGTAGCAGTATTGAAGGCGAATGCATAACGAGACGATCTCTATGTGCATACATATGAAACTTGGGAGTTGCATACTGTCTGGTCCGGGATCCGGGCAGCTGTGTGCCGGGATCTCGGCAACCGGGCCAGCCCGCCATATAAACGGAACGAAAATTTTATTAGGGAAATGGGCGTGAGCCGAGATGTCTCCTCGGCAGGCCACCCCGGTAACAGTAGGACCTGGAAGGTGGAAACTACATACATGTTACAGATGTGGTCGCAACTGTGTCCGTAACACTACGATGTAAATTTGATTCCTGTTCCCTGACGCAGTGATCAATGACAACATTTCTGCC
Organism: Epizoanthus ramosus; assembly: GCA_026413505.1. Classification (NCBI taxonomy): domain Eukaryota; kingdom Metazoa; phylum Cnidaria; class Anthozoa; order Zoantharia; family Epizoanthidae; genus Epizoanthus; species Epizoanthus ramosus. The sequence continues at coordinate 4,605 of JANVCJ010091482.1, forward strand.
CACTGAAATTCAATTTCCTATGTCTTGGATAAATCGTTATTAGTTCGCTCCCTCTTCATTACACATCTCTGCTCTTAAGATAATGAGATATCATTAGTCGTTGATAGAAGCTGTTGTTCAGCTCCACGCATTCCTCTTGTATACATATGTGTCGTTCTCGTCCATGAAATTATTAGTTAGATACAGATCCAAATACAGGTGCTCCCGGTAGGGTTAATTTCAGCTGCCTGTTTACATACAGTATAATGGTTTAGCAGTTGAGGGACTTATCGAGACTTAGCCAGACCGCTGAATGCAGTTTACAGCAGTTCTGTCTGAGACGTTGAGTAGTGCCCTCAGTATACAGACCACAACACCGGCATTAGCCTACTCCTATGGACAAGTGTGTGGGTGCTTTGAAGTCCCCCGATAGAATGTCAAGAGACTAGCTGACCATCAGCCAATTAAAGACCAATTAAACTGTGTGAGGACAAGTTCCGCTTTCACTTTTGCATTGCACAATCCCGACGAACACAAGTGGCCACTGAAATAGGTAATAACCCAGGCGATCATGAAAGACACGAACTTTGTTTTGTAAATTACCCGTGACATGATAAAAAATGTTCTGTTTCTAAAATGAAGCAATAATAATGTTTAGTCCGGTTAATCATTCTTATGACTCAAGCTCTAGCTACAGCTAGGCTCTTTATTTAGCGTGGGCAAACAAAATTGCGGACACACTTACTATATTGGCCTTTAACTATTAGTTGCCAATCAACTATAGACTGGTTACTATAATGACTAATGACTGTTTGTTTATTATAACAGCCGGTTCATATAACATAAGAGGAGCCGTGCCTCGCTCAAAAGTTGTCGGTAAAGTTTTCAGAATTAGTTAGGGGTGCTAGACTAGTGCCTGTCCAATGTAAACATGTAGTGCCGTATCTACATCTCTTCGGCACCGTTCCGAGATTTAGGAATTTTGAAAATGTAATGAGTCTTGTCTGAATTGCGACATGGTAGATGTACTGCAAAGGTAAATCTAAATTATCTTCCGCTAGTCTCTTCAATTCCCCCAAAAGCTAGTATTACAATTTCATGACATACCCCAAATATATTGCAATTACGTTTGGCAAGATTTTGGTTTTGGTATTGCTATTTCTTTCATTTACTCAATTGAACATATTAACAATCCGGCCATTATTATACAAATCAAAGGAAGTTGTTTTTCCTGTATGTCATATTTTGTTCCAAGTGGATCTTTAAAAAATCAATACCAACCTACAATATATATGACAGATAACTGGTATAATTGCCCTATTTCACTATGACGTCACAAGTACTTTCAATGTAATGAACAAAAAGTGATTCATTTTGCTAATAAAGGTTCAAATTGATCAACTTTATTTTAGATTTCATTTGTATTATCATATTAACTGTGATATGTATCAACAAACTTGTTTCACAGCTTCGTTGGTGTCTGAACCGGCCTGAAATGTGGTTTGTTTACATTTTGTTTCCCCACACTTTAATCCCACAATGCAACAGTAACACGGATTTTGTAAGGACAAATTCAAAGGCTGCTTCACAAATTTCATATTGAAAATTAGCTGAAATGTATACAAACAGGGGTTTCTCCGTTTTAAAGGCAAAAAATTGCAGTCCTTGCATATTTTTCTGGAGTTTGTACAATGTAAACAAACTGTGACGTAATAGTGAAATAGGGCAATTAAATACGTATTGTTTATGAATACTAATTACGTGCTCGTACGGTTCAGGTAGTATGTTCGTGACCTACGCAGATAATAATGATAATAATAATAATAATAACAATAATAATAATAATAATAATAAATAATTGTAAGAACTCGGGTTTTGATCCATGTTAAATTTGATAAAAAAATTACAATTAAAAATCTGAGTAGTTTAGCTATATTATAACAAAGAGAACAGCGATTGCCGTGGCGCTCCGTACAAAATAACGCATTTAGGAAGTGACTAGAACACTTAAGAAGTGAGCGTACGTCTTTCGTTCTCTCGTCACTCCTAAGTGTTTTATTATTGTATGGAGAGTTTAAAATTAAAAGCTGTTTTATTTGTTAACTACAGCTATTCCATTCGCTTCAAGAGTATAGCTATGCTTCTTTATACTGATATACACAATTTATGATAGCTTAATTATTGAGATCAACAGATATGGGCAATCTTATTATTTCCAGGTTTCAAGATACACTATATAGCATTCAGTAGTATACAAATAATATTTGACATACTCTGGAAAAAGTACAAATAGTCACACATTTTATATGTATGATAGGGTAGGCTAGGCTAGGGTATGGTATGGTATGGTATGGTAGGATAGGGTATGGTATGGTATGGTATGGTATGGTATGGTATGGTATGGTATGGTATGATAGGGTAGGGTAGGGTAGGGTAAGGGTAAGGGTAAGGGTAAGGGTAAGGGTAAGGGTTAGGGTTAGGGTTAGGTTAGGGTAGGGTAGGGTATGGCATGGTATATAGAGGAGCATTCTTGGCTCTTCGAAAATGAGGATTTTACCCTAACCCTGAACCCTTACCTTACCAATATTTTTCCTACTTACCTTCCCTGAACTTGCGTTACGTTACGTTACGTTACGTTACGTTACCTTGCCTTACCTTACCTAACCTAACCTTACCACACTTACTTACTTACTTACCTAACCTTAACCTTACTCTGCTTTCCATCCTTCCGAGGTCGGTAAAATGAGTACCGACATACATGGACCACATGAAAGCGTCTGCCAGAAGCGCCTATGTAAGCTTTCGGTTCGCTGAGGGTAGACTGATAATTGTAATGCGCCTTTGAATATATTCATATACATGTAGTAAAGGGGCATTATAAATGTACCACTTTACTTTTTACCTTACCTAACCTTACCTTATCTTGGCTTGCCTTGCCTTGCGTTACCTAACCTAACCTAACCTTACCTGACCTGACCTTACATTACCTTACTTTACTTTACCTTACCTTACCTTACCTTACCTTGCCTAACCTTACCTTACCTTGCCTAACCTAACCTAACCTTACCTGACATGACCTCACATTACCTTACTTTACTTTACCTTACCTTACCTTACCTTACCTTACCTTACCTTACCTTGCCTTGGCTTACCTTACCTTACCGTACCTTACCTTGCCTTGCCTTGCCTTGCCTTGCGTTACCTAACCAAAATTTGCCTTACCTTACCCTACCTTACCTTACCTTACCTTACCTTACCTTACCTTACCTTACCTGACCTGACCTTACATTACCTTACTTTACCTTACCTTGCCTTGGCTTACCTAACCTTACCTCAGCTTACCTTACCAATACTTTTCCTTACTTACCTTACCTGAACTTACGTTACGTTACCTTACCTTGCCTTGCCTTGCCTTGCCTTGCCTTGCCTAACCTTACGTTACCTTACCTTGTCTTTCCTTACATGCTTTACTTTACCTGAATAACTTACCTTACCTTATTAGAACTTCTTACGTCATCAGTTTAGTGAATCAATACGCACAGTTGGAAAATAATTTTCAAGTAAGTTCCTGTTCAAGTAAATCGCAGGAGTCACTGGTTGCAGGCACTGTGGTGTAGTCCGGCAAGAAAGCCAATCAAATGGACGTGGCTGCCACATCCCTTGCGCTTTGTAAGTAAACATGGGTATAATCAGAATTTGTAATGAATGTCGAAAGGAAACATGACTGAAAGATGTTCTGCTAGTGAAATATTTGATCGCTCAATATAACACAATCGTGCTTTTAAGCTTAAAAGCTATTATTCTAGTAGAATGTCATTTTAAGTTAGGAGATTATCACAGACTGTTTGTCTCTAGGCATAGACTTGGCTAGCATACAATCACAACTTTCCAATTTAAATTCAATCGCTTTTGTGGTTTAGTAAATGTTCAATACGTGGCAGTTTGTTGGTAGCCAGAATTTCGAAGCATTAACATTCCCATGTTAACAATGACATATTTCAAGTTACATCTTCATATATCTATGCCGATTTATGGCTAAATGCTAGGTCCCATGTAATAAAACACATTAGTTTAATTGTTTTGTCTGATTCTGGCATATAAACGATTATCGTGATATAAATCTCTCTAATTACTGTTAATTATTGTACAAGGAACATAAGAATTCATGATACGTCATAAGATGAGAGAGTTACTCGTGAGGAACAAACAGAAAGAAAACGAGTGTCAATTGATTTATTCGTTCAGGGAATGAAAATGTTCTCTGCTTGTTAGTTGCAGATCATCCAAGCATTTATTGCGTTTCGATGCTACAGACACTCATAATCTTGTTTTGTTTGTTTGTTTCTTTATTTGATTGATTGTTTGCTAATATTTGTTAAAATGTCTTGCACTTTGAAGCTCTTATAATATCTTACCCAGAGCGACAAGGGAGAGGTAAAACAAATCACTTAGGATCAAGAAATATGTGATAAAAATTGAAATATAAAGTATTTGCTACATCACAAAAGTATATTTCAGCGATTTTTAAACGATATATTAACGATAGATCTTTTTAAAAAATCTGTAACAATATCATTTACACTTAAATAATATAATTCGCTCACGAGAAAAGGCATCAGTTTCTAAGAATCCGAATTTAGTGACGTATTACGCATTAAACTGTTGTGGTAATTGCTTTTATTATTAACTAAATAAACAAGTAAATAACAGCATATGCAATGCCTAAAAAGCATTCTTAAAAACTATATACTGTCGCAATTAGTTGAGCCGATTAGTGTCGGAGAAAACGTGTGAGAATATTAACAAAATCTACGAAGAGTTCATTCCAATTTGAAGTGCAAAATTTTTCTCAATCAAGCGGATCGACCCCGATAGTAACACAGAGTCTGTGTTTACGAATCTCAAAAATTTTACGAACACGCTAAAAGGCCATACCCAAGGATCTAATTCGGTTAAGAACATTGTTTTCATCATACTTCAAATTGTATTTATTGTAATAAATTCGTTTATTTAATCATATCAATTAACACACACTCCATATTTCTGCCACAAAAATCGTACGATTAAAATATTTAAGTTGAAAGGAAATGGTGCGTTGAATTGAGCGTATTTCAGAATATACTATATATAACCATATGCACTGAACAGAAACTGTGCTACTTCTGTTTCGTATATTTCTAAAACGAAGTATACTGATAAGTGTTATTCCATGTGTTCTTATTCCTGCCGGAATACTGTTCATGAAACGCATCCTAAATATATTGAACAAGATGCCAATTTATTTTTAAAAATATTTTACTTTTTAAAATGTTCTTACATTACAGATGTTTTGCTTTTCCTGGACAGCATCTCTCTCGTTAACTCGAAAGGTAAGTGACGTCATAACTATATATGACTTCATATAGTCACAAATCATCGTCTTGGAAAGATTATAGAATTGATTCAGATGTTGTCCAATGTTCGTTACTAAAAGCTAACTTATCATCCAACATTTTTGCTAGACCTTTGACTCACGGGTTCTATGAAAACAAATAGTATGACGCACAAATATTTGACACTTCAAATTGTTGCTAAATAAATTTTGAGGCTTCGCTTCGTGGATTAAGCTCGTTGTATAATTGTTAAATATAACACATTTAACCCTCTTCAGACTGGGGGGGGGGGGCTGATGTTGCCGCGCCCATTTCAAACCCTGATAACTAAAGAACCATTAAAGATATAAAGCTGAAACTTCATGAGGGTTCAGGGACCCTTTTGA
>JANVCJ010091493.1:0-10341 GCA_026413505.1 Epizoanthus ramosus
CTTCTTCTAACAGTAACAGCTTCTAACTGGGATATATCCAGAGGCAAGAAGGAACGTAGGGCTGCCTATTACGCCAAGGGTATTTGGAGGTGAGGGTTTTCCTTCTCTGTATAATTTGCATGTAGTATGAAACAGTTCGTATACATTTTAAATATTCGTTGTCTGACGATAGCCCCAAAGGGCTCTTAATGGAAACAGTATCCGTCTCTATGACCACAATGCGTCTGTTGTTTCAACAGTTAAGTTCTTCATATCATACCGTGATTACTTCTTGTCTTTATACTGCTTTGACAGACAATGGCGAATAAGGGCCATTCAAACAAATCTTTACCTTTTTGTTTCTTTAGCCTGTATTTTAAACAAACAATCTTGATGTTGGTGAAATAAAAATGTGAAGAATATCTCTTATTTGTGTATTTATATCCTCAACATCGGGAAAATCTTTGTTGATGAAATAAATTATTTTTCCAGCAAAAATGGCGGTGTGATTGCTTACGTTGCTCTCCGTGGCCATTGTGACTGGTAATGAAATATGAGAGATTTGACCTGTCAACCAACATCACTCGTTCTTCCACAAGCTCCCAGGGTTGCTAATTGAAATAAAAAGGACAGTCGGTCATTTTACTCTTTACAGACTCAAAATTCTAAAGATTTCTGCTTGCTTTATAAATCATGCTAGTACTTTTGTACTGATCTACTGCAAATTTTCCTTTAGAAAGCTGCAAAGCTTTCATAACGCATACTTTTCGTCTAGTCTATCGTCTGTAGATCACACATAGCACAATAAGCCGGTGTCAGATTCTCTCTTCTTAAATATCAGTTCACGGGCGGTGCGATATAAGCTTGTCTAGCCGCGCCTCATAGTCACCGCACTTCTCTCAAATAGTGTAGGCCAGAGACTCGCGGTGTAAAGGTCCGTGATTTGGTGTGTAGTGCAAGCAGCATTTTGCACCATCTTGGACCTTAACCATAGCATACCGTCGGTCTCAACATGATTTCCTCGCTTACTGCACTTCGGATATTTCTTTTAGGATGTTCGTTATTTATTCTAATTAATGGACAAGGTAAGTGAGTTGTGTTTTATTTATTTCATGCACGCAGCTCGCAGATATACGATATATGAGTCTTGTAGTCATGCGACTGTCTTGCTTGCTGAAGACCCTTCGGAAGAACATGATACCTTTTGATCGGCTATCTCCATTGTGGAAACGAATATCTGTTATGGAACTGTATGATTTGTAATGTAATTTTTCCTTGATGGAGCATAAGTGTAGCTACTGTAGAGAACGATTGAAAGGCGATTTGAGCATCGTCCATGATCACTAATTGACCTGGGACACAAGGGTTGCATTTTGCTCCGTATGCATGCTCCTGATTTCTCTAATTTTCTAAAATATTTCTTTGTTTACTACAGCATCTTTGTTCACATTAATTGTTGTTGCAATATGGATAATTTTGTCCCAGCTAATATGGATGTTCCCGAGCTAGTTTGGGGATGAACCTGAGCTGGTTAATGTGCACAAAGGTGTATTTGAAACAAAGATTGAGATCATTTTTCACTTCACGGAATGTTTTGCATTCTCGGGCCCACAGAGGCCCACAGTCATGAATCTTCCGAAGGGTCGTTATACAAGCATATATAAGCAACTGCAGTCACTTAGATATTATACTGGGATGGAACAAATACTTACTTATTTTCAAGTTACATGCATGCATTTAGAATTGTGTCCTTGTTCTGCCTCGTCCCGGGCCACTCTATTAACACTAACAGAAGCACTGTCACGTGGCTACAATTGAGATCATACAAAGTATTCTGATCAAAATATCCCGGAACACCATGCCATTCAAGTTTAATGTTAATATACTTGTTCATATCGTAGTATATTTATTACAAAATAACTTAAGGGTAACTGATCATTTGGGTGCCAGTACTTTTGATATTTCTGTTGATACACATGCATATGAAACAAGGGATTCATTGTATTCGGTACCCACTTCCCGACTCGGTTCTGGTGGAGATTTCATGCTGGCAGCACTAATAAGGCCGGCGTCAGGAGCCAGGTCGGGTCTTTTTGTGGGCTAAAAGAAGAGTAGACTTGGGAACATTTTTATAAAGTTCTTAATACAACCATGCTTATCTCACGTTAGAAAAACCGTGCCGTTTATACATCCTTGGATGCATAAAGTTAGTATTATATTTCAGTTTCTGATAAACTACACAATGTAAATGCTTCACGTTAATTTATTAATAACGCTAGTATTAAATTGGTTTATATGATTCAAAACCTGCTACAATTTTTGCTAAAAATCCGAAATGAGTACATATACCAGGCCACGAGTCAGATCTGCCGCAATACGGGCACAAAAGATAATTGTACGCAGAGTTGAAATAATTTAGCCTTTAAGGTCTGGCCGGACGTAACCTAATACGACATCAACCGAAGCCACATTGAACTGAAAAAGTTTGGATTTTAGCGGTAACTGTCAGGGGAGAGTTAAGTAAAAAGTATTTTCCAGTAAGAAAGACGTTTGGTGTTTCATTGAATTTAAGAATATGTTGTAAGCAGTGGAGCTGGAGTGATTTCACTATCGCACCAGGTACGAATCGAGCGTCGACCTTTCGCATTACGATTAGTGTTGTATTGAGTCGATCATTGCAAACTGATATAAATCATAAGCTAACAATTAGTTATAACACCGCATATCATTCGGTATTTTACTTTTGTTTTAACATGTTTCCAGACAAAAAATAAAGCCATACAGACTTTGCATACGTACTACATGTCATCTTGAAAAGAGTATGTTGGCCGAAGGACTGTCTAACCAGCACATTTTAGCGTGACGTGTTCCCAACACAGCAAAACCTTTTTGTCACGCCATCGAAATTTACTTTGTGGTGAGTTCTATTTCGACTTTTGCCGGAAAAGAAATTGTTGCAAGACAACGCAATATGGTTTTTTAAAATATGAATTCATTATTTTTTTTTGCCTTTTATCGATCTATTCACGATGTCGAGTTCTCATTTGATCTTAAAAGTTTCGTCGGGATTATGCAGAATTTATTTTCGATTTTAAAAAACCGGAGTTGTTCCGTGGTGCAATAACATCGATCGACACGCCTGGATTCGGACGTGTTGTTTGCATCCGTGTTAGCAGAAGGGTCTGGGAACGAGGCGCCATTTTCACAGTCAGTCAGTCGACGCCATGAAGATGAAAGTTGTTCTTGTGGCGGAGAATAAAGATGGACTCGCAGAGTTCACCGCTGTTAAGGTAAGATTTCGTTTATACGGGGAACATCCACTGCACGCTAGACACTTTTGGTGTATACACGTATTTAGTAACTACATAACGTGATTGTTTATAAATAAATTTATGTTATGTTTAAAATAGTAAACTATGGATAGTGGGTTTTGTGAGCTTACACGTGACGTCTCTATTGTGTCTTTTGATTGTGTTTTCATTCAGCAATCGAGTTTGTAGTACTCGGTTAGGCTAATGAAGTTTTATTTGGTTGTATAGTACTTTATTGTTATATTCTGCTCGTGGGCATAAACAAAATAGTCAATTGGTAATTCTTGCTTGTACGTATGAGGCATCTGAATTTTGTTTCGACTTTCGAGTCTCGTTTGGTTACTTACAGTGTGCTGTTTTGGAAAGCTGATATTTCATTTATAAGGTGATTCACTTGAACTATTATATTGCTTGTGTACGGCGGTGAATGGAATATGTTTAGTTACTAATTTTGTTATCATATCGGAATTGGTCACTGACCTGCAGTTAAAATATTAACTCGCCCTGACTGCTGACCCTTGACCCTGCGAACTCTTAATTATTAATTACAGGATTTTATTTCACTTTGTTAAACAGAGTACCTTTGTGTTTGCCCAAAAGTAGCTAGCTTGTTTTCAGTGGAAATCCCTCAGAGAAATTGGCTGTTGATTTTGTAAACCAGAACTGGAGGGAAACTTCCTTGTTCTTGAAAATATCTGTCGGCACATTCAGACATTGGGCTGTAATGAGTAAACAAATTCAAATATGATCAGTATTTTTGATTTAAGAAAATATTTATCAAATGATAACAATTATTATGCAAGACATCATTTGTATTAAATCCTGTTATGAATCTCTGTTCTCCACTTGCCAACTTGACCAGACCTCACGCACCCAAGACTTGCAACCTGCTTGGAATTGAAACCTGGAATAGTTGATGAAAGTGGCAAGCTGCTCGTTCCCAGCCCCTTCTAAGCTAGTAGTAGCTATTTGTATTAAATCATGGTTGAAGTTTTGTTTCAAAGCACTTTGCTTCATATTCTGACACAAAGGTACTCTACGGTAATAGCTGTGCACTTTCAAGGCTGTGGCATGTTGATTTTCAGTCATGGAGAAATGTTCAGAGGCACAATAAGTCCAAGTTTCCATGTGAACTGGCCACTTTTTCTGTGTTATGTATGTATCTATGTATTTTTCTCTTTTTGCACAGTGCAGCTACTTTTAACCTTTAAAGGCACAGGAGGGGGCATAGTTGGAACCCCGAGGCTTTTTAAAATGGATTTATTTTATTTTTATTTTTTAATTTTTTTATTTCAAAATTTTAAATTCTTGCATAAGTGATTTTAAAATCGCTTTTTAATTATAGTTATTTTATAGCTTTAGTCTCAAATGTTGTTTTCTTACTGTTTCTAGAAATATTCTTGAAAATTAGTAAAATGTTAAAAACTCCGAAAATCCAAATATTTGGCCAAGATGGCAGATTTTGGTTTGGAACACCAGTTGCCATAGCAACACTAATTAATTAATTAATTGATTAGTTGATTGTATACTAATTACATGCTAAATAGAATGCTCTAATTCTTATGTGTGTTTAGATTTGTGTGTTAATAAAAATGGCTTAACAAACTAAGGAAAGCTGATCTTGCAAAACATTTCATTAACATAACTGCTTGGTATATGGTGTAATTATTTAAGACATTGGATTATAGTTATACCTCATAATTTGTGTGATTTCTAGTGCTTTAGAAATCTATTATTAATTATTGTTGTTGTTATTTATTATCATTGTCAATATCACCATAAGATTATTATTATTATTGTTAAATATTAACCTTCTAGAAGACAAGGGGAAGATTTTTTTAAGGGTAATTACTCATACACCATTACATACTTTATTTTTCATAATTACAGGGATGCAAGTTATTTTTTTTTAAAAAAAACTAGTCAGCCTGGCTAGTGACAGATGGAAAAATAACAAAAATAACCCCCTGTAATTTTTTATCATTTTAATCTGAGGATTTTAGACTAGTTGTTTTGAGTGACCAGCAGAGTTTGGACATTTCAGGAGTCAAATCTTGTTATGACAACTGAAGGAATTATTACTACAACATGACCAAAATATGATCTTTCCTTGCTTATGTTCTAACAGTGTGAATAAGACATGTACGTGTACTGTATAAATATTTTTACATGATCAATTTGTGTAATCTGTAATCTGTAGATTTTCTGTAATTGTCTCTAAAAGACCCACAGGGGTGAGATCAATAAAGTATTGTATCATATTTTACTGTGATCCACTTCAGCTTTTTAAAATCAAATTCCTTGAATAGCAGCTCATTGGTTTTCCAACCTAAGTTATCCAGGTTTATAAAATGTTAGTTCAACCTCTGCTGAGTGTTTTAAAGTTAATACAAGGTATTTAATTAAGTATTTAAGAAACTCGTAAACATGAGAAAGTCACGACTCGGGTCTGCCATTGATGTTGATGTGGTCCCTTTCCACCATGGTGAGATATACTACAATAATAATTTATAATCTGGGCGTCTTTATCTTCAATCTTTCCTTCTAAAATCTGAAAGTAAGCTAAAAGACTGATCATTATATTTAAATAGAAAGTCGACGATACAGCAGGCACATTGCAGAAGTAACTTTCTATCAAACAAGCAGAGCAAATGGCAACACATATGAATGCATGTAATTGATTTGATCTGCACTATCCAATCTATTACTTTCACATCAGATCATTATTTTCACAATGGAAGTTAACTTTACAATGTGAAATGTTTTGACACGGATGACTCAGGGCAATCAACTTTTCAATTTTTTAACTTGTCCAATGGACAAGTGAGATTAAGTTTTGTTCATCAGAAGAAAAATTTCACTTGTCCAATAAAAAAAATAACTAAAAAAAGACTTCTCCAATACAATAACGCTTAATATACAAATATAATACATAAATTAATATAAACAGCATCCTAATTACCAACACAATGTCTCACTTTGGTTAGAGTCCTAAAGTCGGTAAGTAATTGAACACGGCCTATAACGTGCTCATGTGAAAAATGATTAAGTGCTTCTATCAGTGAAAATGGTCGTCCACAACCTGAAATAACTTGTCTCAGACGAGCAGACGACTGAAAGTTGATTGCCCTGTGACTCATGAGTCAAAGCAAGTCAAATTGGTGCCAATCATATGAGTCACTATTGTTTGACCAATCTCATTAATGCTTTAGACTCCAGAGTCACTGAGTCACTGAGTCACATTCACAAGTCACATTACATTACCTTTGGAAGGTGCTGCACAACAATTTGCATAATTACACATTTATCTGGATTTAGGCACTTTCTAATTTTATTATCATTCTTATAATACTGGTCATGGATTAATTCAAACATTAATTTGCAATTTCATATATAAAATTACAGTGTTGATAAGGCAACATACCTTTCTGATGATATAAACAAACACTTTCTAAACATCTGCAAAATACTTTTGAACATGTATTAACACATTCAAAACTTTGCTGAAGATTTTTTAAACCTATGAAAAGATTTTTTTGAAATTTCCAACTTTAGGTTTTCTAATTTTCAGGTAAATATTTTTAAGAAAAATTTCCGACAATTTTTTCTTCTTTCCATATAATTATTTAACAACAGTGACAAGAATGACAGATTTTTAGAAGACTTGTTGAAGATTTTCCATATAATTTCACAACTTCTTACCCTTAAAATCTAGTTTGTCTTCCATTGTTACTAAAAGACAATTGAATAGTGGCCTGTGAAATTAAAATTCATTTCACTCATGTGTTTTGCCAAAATTCTATAGAATTAACAATTTCCCTCACCTAAAGGTTTGTGAAATTAGATAGAATTTGGAAAAAGCCTGTGTGAAATTAATCTATAATTACTCACTCACCAATATTTAATCACCTATACTTATTACCAGAGATATGTAATTTTATTTATTAAGTAAATATTGGACAGTATTGTATATAACATATTTATTCATCTTCAGGTGATGGCTTGAGGGAAAATGTTTCGCCAGGGATGCAAACTTGTGGTTGGCCACTCACAGAGGCAAGTGATTATTGTCATGGGCAAGTAAAATTTACAAACTACTTGTCTATGATCAATTGGCAAGTGAAGTCAGTACTTATTTCTAGAACATTTTGAAATGTGGCTGGTACCAGTTAAAAATAATGTTCAATCACTTCACAACTACATGGGTCAATATGAGGATATCTATCTGCTTGATTTACAAACTTTAAAAACAATGTTTGTAAAAATGATCTAAAGGTCTGAAGTTTCAGTTTAAATCTATTCAAGGAATTTGATTTTAAAAAGCTGAAGTGGATCACAGTAAAATATGATACGATGTACAATACTTTATTGATCTCACCCCTGTGGGTCTTTTAGAGACAATTACAGAGAATCTACAATCAATTACAGAAAATCTACAGATTACAGATTACACAAATTGATCATGTAAATATATTTATACAGTACACGTACATGTCTTATTCACACTGTTAGAACATAAGCAAGGAAAGATCGTATTTTGGTCATGTTGTAGTAATAATTCCTTCAGTTGACATAACAAGATTTGACTCTTGAAATGTCCAAACTCTGCTGGTCACTCAAAACAAGTCTAAAATCAATAAAAATGTGAATCACAGAGAATTAGCTCTTTTCAAGTCCCCATCGGTTTGTGGTTTCATACCCCTTGGCTGTGATTGGTTGGTAATTGAAGAACCAATGCAATGGTGATTGCCGAGGACGATTGTGAATTGGCACATTTTATATTTCACTTCACTGTAAGTGTTTAATCATTTTTTTTGTTGAAGGCACTTTAGAGCGGTTGTTGTTCATTTTTTATGCCTTGAATTTTAGTGGCAAAACAGCATCAAACTGCTAGCATGAGCAAAAAGAAAACAGTTTTTTTTACTGGCTTATTTTGTTAATTAGTTTGCCCATGTATTGAGTCAAGCACTAAAGTTCCATGTGCATTCTGCTTGAAATGAGCTTTAATCCTGTTGCATCAATCACACGTTTACAAGTCCTTTGACTCGTTGAGTATGATGATTTCTGACTTGGAAGTGCCCGAGTCACACTTTGAATTCATGAATATTCTGCAGTCACTTGGATTCGCAAGTCATGTTCTGGGTGGTACTGTACAAAACAATGCAGTAATCCTAAGTGATATACTTAACTGAAAGGATTGCAGAGGGGAATTATCATGTTATATAATTTTACATAATCTTGTTTTTACAGGATGCCCACAAAGTCCAAAACGGACTGATTGCCCAGAACAAGCAACAAATCAGTGTCTTTTTCATAGTGACTGTAATTCTGGTAGACTATGCTGTTTTGATGGTTGTGAAATGAAATGTGTGTCTCCCACTGGTAAGATATCATTGCCCAATACTAGAACAACTTACATGAATTAGCCAAAAATAAAGTTAGGAACAATATTTCCTGTATCAAATGTTTTAAAACTGCTTTTTCTTGATTGATCAAAACCCCATTTCATGGACTACGTAACATTCAACTATCGTGACTGTGGACTCTGTAATACTGTATTAAATATGGCAAAATACAACATCTCGATGTGATGCAGCTCTGCTGCTTGTTCCAATGCAAAGAATGGAGTGACATAATTATATGCGCATGCATGCTAATAAGGGAATTTCAACATTTTGACCATTGCACATGATTACAACATTGTGCAGAATCGCTTAGTTGGAAGACTTTATTTGCAACATATCGGTACAGACATGCTCTTCATTATAAATGATTTAAATTTAGGCCAGACAAGTTTGATAACTTGGGCATCAATTTTTAAAAATTAACAAAAAATGAAAATAAAAATAAATAAGGAATCTGCATTAATTTTATAAACAAAAAAAACATATTGTACAGTAGAGTGAATAATTGTTTCTCAGTATAAAAAATAATATGTTTTATGTTATCTGAATCACTGTCACTTTAATTTCAACTTATTATCAGTAAAGCTGGCTGCCCTTGGTTGCTTTGAGCTTTATCGGCTTTGTATTTTTATTCTGTTTGTATTAAATTGACAATACAGGGTTCGTATGGGTCATGGAAAACCTGGAAAGTCATGAAATTCTAAAATTCCATTTTCCAGTCCTGGAAAGGTCTGGAAAGTCATGGAATTTTGATTTCAGTCATGGAAAGTCATGAGAAAATGGAGCTGAATGTTTAACATCATGGGTCAGTTCTTAATACCAAAAGTAGCGAGAAGAAAACAGTGATTTGAATTGATTTTGACGTACGTTTTTCATTTTAGAACCAATAATTATGGATAAATTCTCAAAGTATTGCCAATTTCTTTCTTGAACTGGGCTAAAATATTTTGTTTTTCATGCACAGTTTTCACTGTCTGTCATCTTTGAGCTGTGAGTTCTAGTCTCCTGCTACACGTTCCAGCCATCATTGGAACTAATATATTTTGTACATGTAGATTGATTGTGAATTGGAAACATTTACTCCAGTTTTACTGCAACATTTTGATATTTTGTTCTTCACTAAAGGCAGGATTAGTACTCTTGTTACAAGTTGATTACATGGCTGTATGTCATATTAAACCTGCTTTGTATTTGGGCTTTTTACTGCATATTTGTTGGAACTTTTCAATTTTGACCTGTGTATAAATCAAGCTCGATATTTGGGGTTAAATTTCAAGTCTTCATTGGTCCACTTCTGTGCTTGGTCAGAAAATATGGTATAAAGTTTATTACTGTTTCATCTCAAGGCTTGTGATAATCTAAAAGTTTGGTGTAAAGTGCTTTCATTTTGGATAGAACATAATCATTGTTTTAAGATTTGTAAGTACATAATAGACAGAATCGGCTAACAGTGTTTACAACTGAATTGGGTGACAACAAGATCACGTGATGATTGTATAAGTATTGGGCTCAAGACTGAAAAAGTAACATAATAAATTGAAAGTGAACAGTTGTATTTTGTGTTCTTGTTATTTACACACGCAGAAAACATGGCACTGCACTCCAAAATACTGGCACGGTGCCAATGATATTTGTCAGCACGGTAC
>JANVCJ010091504.1:0-12500 GCA_026413505.1 Epizoanthus ramosus
ATAATAATAACTTTATTTCTATAGCGCTCATATAACTATAAGCTAATGGCACTTTACAACATGAAAAAAGGAAAAAAGATAAATTTTGTATTTTAAAAAAATTTACATATCATATATAAGCATGAAACAGCAATAGTATTAAAAAAATCAAAAATCGATATACAACAAAAAAATCTATCTAAAAAATCTAAAGATCCAAACAGACTGTCAAAAACTGAAAAAGTCAACTTTTGAGGACATACATGTATATATTTAATTTTCCGTTTTTAAAACTGATTAAAGTCTTTCACTTCGGGGTAAGAGGGGGAGGGGAACGGAAAAGGGCAAAGCGGTATTGAAATTGCCAACTATTTAGGACATACCCATCACATGCTGCAAAATTAATTGCGAACTCTTTAGTACACATCTGGAATTAGTTGCTGTCTTAACAATTAATATCCAACTTTTAAGGTGCGACAATGTTCAAAAGACGCTGACTATCGTTTGTAATTTTTAGATTATCAAAGTTTGAATTTTAATGAAGGTTTTTGAACTTTTCAGGACATCGAATATACTAAATTAATTAGGAGTAACTAAGCCAGCAGTCCTAGTTCAGATTCTTTCAGCCCTAGAAGTAGAAGTAGACTGAACCTTTTTTATACTTTTTCAATGAAGCCTGAGGATATCTCAATAATTAGAGTAGGTAGCAAATGCATAAAGGATGCAATGGAATATTTAACTACACCGAGTTAAAATGCGAAAAGTTGCTATCGTATAATACTTATAGTATAAACTGTCAAGAGTTTAACAGTGAGCGGGATCGAGTGTCCCACTCACATACAACAAACCTTACTTTCATTCTCGGCGCTTTCATATTTAAACATTTAATGATTTATTGAAAACAACACTGATGCAAAGTTTCCTGTTTTCCAAAGTACCAATAAATAATTACGTTGTGTTGTGTTTTATTTTGTTTTATTTTATTTTAATTTTTTAATTTTACTTAAAACGAGTAAAGAGAACCTAGTATGAACACTGGAAAGGAACTGATACTTTGTGCACGGAACGGAATATATGTTTTTTAAAAATGTTTCATGGCCATGGGTGATGGGAAACGTTGTTGAGGAATTTTCGCAGGGACAATGAATTACAGATTGGTTATCGACAATTACAAATCCTCATGTGCGGTCACGACCCACTGGTTGGAGGCCCTATTAGCGGAAGTTGGAGATTTTAGGTCCTAAATACATTACGTATTACGAGCACTACAGTCTAGGGAGATTGCCTGCCGAAACCTGCGTGACCCGGTACACTCGTAAATTGCGTGTCCTCGCGTAAATATCAGGTACATAACAGCACAGGGTCAGGACTAGAACTGATCTGATTTAAAACAGGCTTTGATATAAATGTTACGAAACCTTAAGATAAGTGTTGAAGAACTGGCATAGTCTTAGTAATAGTCAAAGAATAGACCTTTAATGGCTTCATTAGCATCAATGAACTCAAGGGCTGAATAAATGAATTTGTCTACAATTTATTTTACGAACGTTAAATTTCGTGGCCCGTTTACCCGGCCCGTTTATCACTTCACGGCTTTCTCTTTTGAATCTGTTGTCAAAAGCAATAGTCATTAGTGAGAGATAAAGATAAAGTTTTTCAATTCTAAAGTAAATGATTTTCTTTCATCAGTATAATTGGGTGCATATTTAGACCTGGTGGACGGCCTGGGTATACGGTAATGTTTGTTAATTTAATATACAAAAAGGTATACAGTCCACAATCTGTCACCTCTTCAAAGGCGAAATCAATAATGTTTCTATTTACGCACGTGCTTTCACATTCTTGTCATCGCCCGGGTCGACACAACATCCGTCACCCATCTATTAATCGAATCTCGGCTCGACTTTACACCAAAGTTGATTGCACCAATAGACTTATCGGATCGGACAGTATACGTACGTACAACCACGCGCCACAGGGGGTGTGATTAGTACAAAAGGAGTGTAGAGACCCCTATCTGTCAATAATTGTCCAAAATTTCTGACACAAGCATGCAGCAGGAACTTCAGTTCGACTTCAATTAACAGCTCGCGTTATACAAGGTTTATATTCAGAGGCAAAGGACTTAGAATTGATAGTTGTGTTTTCAACTCGTGCATAAGATACAAATTGCACTACTAATCTCACGGATTTCTTCACCCCAGGGGCAAATAATATCCAAGCACTGCACTGAGCGAAGCTGTGAACACAGACCAGGACTTCGGCTGCATCAATAAACAACAACTGCCATCAAATCTCCACGGGCCAGAAGTATGGATATTCAAGGTGCACAGACGTTGCTTTTGGTGGCGTTCTCCTGTTTCGTTGTGCATGTTACTGCAGACTACTATCCCTACATGGCCGCATCACAAGGTGCGTTGCCTCTTTACAGAGACAACGCTGCTGGTCAGGGGCAAAGACGGCAGCAACAGCAAACATGGTAAGTTCAGCTCATCAGTTAGTCAGTAGTTTATATTTGGCTCAATGCACGAGTAGACTGTCGGAACAAGGCGAACAATTGTCCAAAGTCCGCCAGCACCCGAGAACCAAGCGGGATCTACAATCATCTGGGCTAGAATTCGTACTCTCTGTTTAAATATTAGTATGATACTTTTTGATGTTTCAGGTATTATTAGTTTCTTAATTTAAGGTTATTCAGTGATTGATCAATGACTGATGAGAGTTGGATAACAAAAGTGTAAAAGCTATCTTCGGGGATTGCATGAACTCAAGAGCAGCCCAGCTGCTGAATATTTATGTTTTTCGTACTTTTAAACTTTAGGAAAGCTTTACGGCTAAACCTCATTCACTTGGTCACTGGTTTAACGACTTCGCATCATTAACTGATTAGGCTTATTTCTTTAGTTGCACGGTGTTTACACTTACATGTAAATCTTAAAGCAAAGTTTGTTTTCTAAAATACACATTTTCCTGGTGTTTAAATGGAAGTGTAAATTAAACGGGCAGAGTTAATTCGGGTGCAAAAAGTGTGTGTGGTATCATCAGATAAAAAATGACACCGCGGGGTATCTGGAAAGAATCTTGAAGGATGAGTTTAATAGAACATCCTTTCCTGATAAGCATCCTTCCTGAATTCCATGATCCCGGAGGGTTCGTGACTTCATGATCAATAAGACTACTATATCGCGGCGGCCTTTCCGTCAGCAAATCAATTTGGCGCTTGATAAATAATTTAGGTCTCAGTTGAACGCAGGGTTCGTTTTCCCCATCATCCAAACACCGCCAAAATGAATGTACTATCAAATGACTCAATACATCGAGAATCAACGTCCAAATTTTCGATTTTCGTTCTAGTTCTAGTATAGTAGTCTGTTTTCCTAACCCCATTACATTATTTATATAAAGTCAAATGAGTCAATATTAACTGACTGAAGAAACAAAGTCGAGCCTCGGCGGAATCATGATCAACTTCCAAATTTTCCACTGAAGCGTTCGCCCGAACCTTAAGCCTAAGCCTAGTCTTAACTCATTTTCAACGAGGCTCACGATCTATTGACTAGTTAACATGAGTCATTGACCCATCAATGTCTGGAAAAAATACAATTTTGTATTACAATGTTATTGTTCTAAAATCGTAATAGATTGAAATTTACAAGGAAAATGCAAAGAACATTCAAGTAATGATATTGCGTATTTTAAACTGCCAGTGTTGTTGTTTATGTTCATATTACAAACAGCAGCGGAAAATGATTTTTTTTTTCACTTGGTGTAATGGTCTCGATAGTGCCGGGTAAGAGTGGAAAATCTCAAATTTTATTTTTCTGATCAAATCTGGTACGTAGACTACTGTATAGCTAAAAGAAAACTGAGACAAGGAAATTATGTTTTAAAAATAAAATACAATTTGGAGCGCGAGTTTGAAGACAAAAAATAATAACCATAAACATATTGAAATTAATAGTCGCGGTCACTTGTGGGAAGAGGGTCCAGAAAGTATAGCCAATTGTCAGTGATGAGCAATTTTAAAATGATTTGTGGCCCAAGAATTATTTCAGTACCACTCAGCTAGTACATTTGTTTTGTCACCTAAAGAGTCGTTGCCGTATCCAAAATAGTTTTTGATGAGGCAAGGGTTTTGTACAGATTTTTATTCTTTTAAAATATTCTTTATTGTTATTCTCTGATGATTGTTATTATTTCTTGTTCATTGTTGCTTCGGCACGAAAAGCGAGAACTTTCGACGCCAAAAATCAACGGCGATCAACTGCGCAGTCAGTTTGAAAGAACTAATCGGAATTGTTGGCACTAGCGTTCAGGGGTCTGTGCGCATGAGCAGACCATTTATATTTGCAGCAATAACACAGAACACGATACTGCGCATGAGCAGACCATTATCTGCGTAGCACTCGGAACACAGTGCACGGTAGTCTGCATGATCAGACGATTATATCAGTCAAATGTTTCTTCGTTTTGATTGGTTTAGCAACTAATATGATGATGATGATGATGATGATGATGACGACGACGATGATGATGATTGGAAAATTGGAATTGAAAGATAATCAGGGTTATTTACAACAATAAATTTTAGTTTGGAGGCAACGACCACCGGACGCAATATAAAATTTGTAATCAGTTTAATTGTTTATAATATTTCAACTGGTAAAGCGAGTTTTGTTTGGGCAGCAAAAGCACATGCAACTGACAGGATAATGCGTGTGCCTAAGTGATGCCCCTTAAGAGAAAATCCCGACGTTGAGGCTGAAAGTGGCCATGCTGTTTCACTAATCTGTTGTATATAACATAACAGAGCTATGTAAACTTTCCTAACACCGTTAAATTTCTCCACTCACACATTGTCGACAGCTGAATCGAATCAATTTTCGCGCTTTCATAATGTTTACGGTTAGTTACAGAAATTGTTTTGCTCTAGAAATGCTCAAATCGCTGTTCAAATGAGACAAAATAGTGCGAATACTCGGTTATAGTATTTGGTGGTATACGTAACGCATCAGCAATAAACTGCGATCTGAAATGTTCTATTAAAGCGTGTAATTCCAAATACTATTTTTAAAAACGAATTCAAATTAAATAGAACAGATTTACCACGGTGCCGACTGACATTATGTATATATAGCACCCGGTGTTATGTTTCTCGACGTTCAATTATCTAACATTGTCTAGTCTGAACTTTCAAAACTGCAAACATAACAAATTAAAGTCTGCGATTAAAGCCAATAATAGCCAGCGTTCTTCCTCTCTTTTTTTCCTTCGTTTCCCTCCCTCCTCTCCCCTCCCCCTCCCCCTCACTTGGACAAGATCGTCGCCTGGGTATGTACAAGTACTTTGCACAAGGCGGGGGTTGACTGCTTCAAGCCAGTTCAATATTACTTCATGTTGCTCACAAATTAAAACATTCTTATTCTGTTAACCTTCGACTCAGGTTCAACTATTCAACCTTAATTTATGAATGTAACAAATTATCAAGTTTGTGAATTGTTTTAACTACTATGAAACCATTATGACATGCACTGTAAGAGTTACCCCCATCCTCGGAGACCCAGGGGCAGATCGTCGGGCGGACGGAAAAGTGAGGCGCGAAAGAGAGGGGTTACGATGAGTTACCCCCGGAAATAGTTCAAACAAATTTTAAAGCCTGCAAAATAATGAGTCCAATTCGTCTCCTCTTTCTGATTTCCTGATAAAGTTAGCAACACCATTGTATGCCCTGCTTGTTTATTAGTCCATAATCAGTTATTCGGGTGATTCGTAATATCAATTATGACGTCATGTGATGTCACAAACTCGCCATCGTGAAGGCCGCGATCCCTATAGAAGTTTGCTGCCATAATCGCCATTGCATGCTCCACTTGACAAACTTGTTGTGTACGTAAGGGGTCGTATATAATCCTTTGAATCTCGATATGTTATCGAAAACACAGAGTGTGACCGTTCAAATAAGAGCTCTTGAGCAGTGCTTTTATTGCCATGCACATTTATCATGAGTTCGAGGTTGCATTTTGATAACAAAGTTTACACTTGTCACGCTTATTCGTGCTATAACCGATCTTCTCCTCCAGGCCGTACCAACAAAACAGACGCTACCAAGGTCAAAACTTGCAACAGAGACACAGTGCTGGGGCTAATAGTCGCACTCCGCTGAACCATGGTAATGTTGGCTCACGATATCGTGCACCTGCTCCAGCTCTATCCCGAGCCTCCAGCTCAGCTCAATCAGCAGGTGACCAAAGCTATAAACCTAGCTCCGCCCCAGACAGCTCAACTGCGACTGCGCAAGGCAGATACTGTTACTTTAATATTCGTAGGCAAATTCCCTGCCGGGTGGGTCAGATGAAAAGAGTGACTCAGAAGTACACGTATTACTGCACTGGGGCGTTCGGCCGTATATGCACAGGCTTCAGGTAAGGCAATGGAGCATCTTTCAAATCCCTCGCAATATCAACACATATATTTTAAAATAGTTTGGTATGAGAATAAAACCATGGATCAAAAACAGAAGCTTTTATAGATGACTGAGGCCAAATTTTATAAGCCCGAAATTGTGACGTCGTTGTACCTTGGCTTGGACATCCATTTTAATTTGGCCACAGTGACGTCACCCTTCCCTGAAGAGTTAGCGTGAGTGAATTCGAAAAATCCGTTTAGAAACAGGCGATAGCGTTGTTTAGAAACTAGTTTATGTTTAGTTAAACTGTAGAACAACAGCATTCCCGCTTTCTCACTTGTATTTAGAACGCAGAACACCGAAGGGTGAATTGGTCCAATCTTTGTTTTTTTCGCTACACTATGAACTGTAGCCTGTGTGAACAACTTTTTCGTATCGGTGTGCCTTTTAAGTTACTAATACTCAAGTATAACATTATTTTAAGTAGATAAGCTGCTTGTAACTAATCTTTTTTCCTTTATCCAATTTAAAAGTCGATCTTAATGGTACAGAAATAAAGTTCTCCTGTCTTTTACATTCTGATTGTTTCTGTTTTCTGTCAACCAAGGGTGGTGTACAAACCCGTGTATAGAACAGAGATGAGAATGGTCTTAACTTCAGTAAAGCGCTGCTGTCCCGGTTTTACTGGACCGGACTGCGAGAAAGGTAAGGGAGCAGCAAAGATTGGTTGATCAATGTGTTATGTTTTTCGTCGTGAAGGAGAGAGGTTTGAGCTGACGTTTCCATCGCTAGATCTTCGTCAGAGCTAAAAGAGATCAGTAATCAAGTAATCAAGCATCCATACAATTTGCAGGCTCGATTTGGTCAAATCTCAAAAGAATACGTTTTTTCAAAACTATATTTAAAAGCTGGTTTTATATTCTATTCAATATTTTGGCTTGACTTTAGTAATATCTTTATTTTTAATGTCTTTACTTCCTAATAAGTATATAATGAGAAATGTTCTGAAAGTTCAGGAAATGCTATTCTAGAGCTGATTCTAGAGAGCCTAATTTCAAAACATTTCCGGGGAACATTCCCTGGACCCCCCTAGGAGCTCGTGCCTTCGGCGATAGCTTTTCTTCAGCTCTTACTTGAAATGGTGCATGCACCCCCTTTCAAAATCTCTAGATCAGCCCCTGCAAAACTCTATGGACGTTCAAGTGCATGCATATTCAAAGCTTTATTTGCTGTTGTTGTTGTTGTTGTTGTTGTTGTTTTTGTTGTTGCTGTTGCTGTTGCTGTTGCTGTTGCTGTTGCTGTTGCTGTTGCTGTTGCTGTTATTATTATTATTATTGTTGTTGTTGTTGTTGTTGTTGTTGTTGTTGTTGTTAGTTTTGTGTTCGTTGGGTTGAGAGATTGGAAAATGCTGTGAATATATGTCAAATAGATTCAGGAAGGTTCTGATTGTAACTGAATCAATATCTTTTGTATATCAAATTCAACGAGAAGCCAGTTTTAAGGAGTGGTCGTTTAAATCGAGGTACTACAAGCAATCACACCGCCCGTTCCTTGACAGCAGATCAGCACAAATCCAAAATTAGGCCAAATATCAAATTAGATTTCTTTAGTTCAAATTAGTTAGCCTGTTATTTCTCAGTCGTTGTTCAAACATCGCTCAGTGGCCTGACTGGGTCAGTAATCCAACAATTAACTTACAGCTAATTTCTCAGTTTGGGTTAAAGCTTAATTCTACGTGAGTGCTAATCAGATTCCAAGGCGATTTTGAACGATTTCTGGCAAGGTTTTGCTACAAGTTTGCAGAAATACATAATCGAGGGTTAAAGTTATTTTGAAATATAGTTAGTCGACGAGAATAGTGGTTTTGTGGTTTTTCCGCACAAACTAAGAATTGACACCTATCGCGTATATCGTTGAACTGAGCATGTGGGTTAAGCAATCACGCTCATGCAAAACAAAATCCCTACACTAGATTAAACGGGTGAAGGGCTTTTTGTTTCCTTCTTCAAAACCCTTTTATCTCGTCAAGGAGTTATTGGTTGAATTAGAAACAGAGACAAATTTCCTGGCCGCAAGTGGTGGGCGTGAAGAAGTCACACGCACGTGTGTGTGTGTGTGTGTGTGTGTATACGCTATACAGTCACTACCATGTTTTTTACACTTCAGTAAAACGATCTATTATATTTTACAGTTCATATGAAATCCGTTAACTGATATGTTTTTCTAAATGCAGAATGCTTTAACTGTACGTCATTCAGCCACCTCGAGAGTAGACTGACCGAACTGGAGCAAGTAAGTCTTAGTGATCCATATTTTCATTCCAAGCGTACCTGGCAACTACCGGGTTGTTCAAAGAATGCATTAACGCTATGTAGCGGATAAATCCCTCAGTATCGAGCAGATAAGTGTTTTAAAATACTTTTGAGTGTTAAATAATTAAAACTATTTAGATTATTTTATCCATTGGCCACTCTTTGAACAACCGGGGCGAGAACTATAAAGCAAGATGTTGCCCAATGGACCTTTGTTTTTCATTCAGTTTGTAAATTGTATGTTTCTCTTTTCTCTATACGGCAATGTCTTTTGTTCTCATTATCAATTCTCTTCTATAATTGAGCTATTTCCAGTACGGTTCACACATGCCTAAGACTTTCCTGGGTACCTTACACATGTGTGAAAATCGCCTCGCAGACATGTCGCCGACATTGAATGCTGACCCAGGTTATGTTACGTCTCCGGCATATGTGAAGCGGGCTTTGAAGGATAATACTGAATTTGCAACAGAAGCTGGTAATTATTAAAATAAAACGCTCGTTATAACGTCTTCTCTTACTCTCGTTTTAAACGTCGAATTTCTCGTGCGCCTAATCGGCGAACGCCGAGTTAAAGGTTGTGTTCTAGCTCATTAGCATTCTCATTTTCTCTCGTTTGATGCCATTTGTTCAAATACAGACAGTGAAGAGCATAGGAGAGGCTGAGCGGGGACAAGCGCCCCCCAAAGGCCCCAGAGGATCCGGAAACCCTCACGGGACACAACTCATACAAGGGCCTAAAGGAAGTAGGGGTCCCAGAGGTCCTCAAGGTCCCCTTGGTCCACCAGGTCCTCAAGGGCATCCCGGTCCGCAGGGCCTTCCGGGAGCACCTGGTACGGATGGACCGCGAGGCACTTCAGGAAAGGGCGGTGCTGCAGGACATCCTGGTCAACCAGGCCCCACCGGCCCCCGAGGTCCGAGAGGCTACCCTGGGTTGCCAGGTATATCACTAACACAGTACTACACGTAATGACGGCTTGGCACCTCTGCAAGCAACTCTTGGTCACTTGAGACTCCGAAATAGAGAAAAATGGGAGAACTATGGGTAATAATGGGAAGTTATGAGAAGGAAATGGTCGAAAAGGAATTAACCTGCTCCAGTTTCCATCACTATCATTGACTTCCATTCACTATCACTCCCCCCCCCAAAAAAATCATTTTTTCCGAAATCCTTTCGATTTGCACTCCCTAAATGCACCACAAAGCTGTTCGAGGAGGATACGAGGGTATCGTTAGGATCTGTTAGGATATCCTAGGATCAGGTAAAACTAACTGACTAACAATAAGATAGGGTTACCGGTATTAATATGGTATGGTTAGGTCACCCCATTGACTGGGTCACAGGGATCAAGCCTGTCTCAGGGGTCAGGTTTTCTTGGGGAGGGGGGTCAGTCGGATTTGTATCGGGGGATCGGGTTTATTTCGGCGATCATGTTTGTCTTGGGGGGTCAGGTTTGCTTTGGGGGTTAAGTTCATCTCGGGGGATCCGATTTGTCTCATAAGTTATCTCTGGAGTCAAGGTAGGGCCATGGTCTTGGTTGGTGTCGTCTGGGGGTAGCGGCAAATTGATATCCAAACAAATGGCTGGTTCCTGACGTATTGTAAATCAAATATTCGGATATTAAATATCAAAATATAGCTAACTATAAAGGTCATGTATTGTAACGCCACATGCAAAGAAAATAAAAACGCGTACTTATAGTCGAAGATGAAGTCGGGTATATCAGAGTGTCTTCCCAGATGTCAGAGGATTTCCGTTTATTCTTGTTAGGTAAATCAATCACTGGTCCTCAGGGGCTCCCAGGAGTAAGGGGTTCCCCTGGAAACGCATCTACTATCCCAGGTCCCCAAGGCCCAAAAGGGGCGTCAGGTCCCACCGGACCAGTTGGAGTCCAAGGTCCTCCGGGAAGAGACGGAATTGACGGACAGTCAGGCTTTCCAGGCACTCCCGGCAGACCAGGAAGGAGAGGCCTCATAGGACCCGCTGGACCTCCTGGACGTCCGGTAAGAGTTATAAGTGAGACGTATATTTTGGAGCATATGGAGGAACTGTAGACCCTGTCTTCATCAGTTAATGTGCAGCAACCCCTTTAAGTTTAACAAAACCACATGTTGCCAAAGTGGTATCATTTGGGTATGATTCTCCGAGGTTCCAATCGAGGTTCTATATTCGTTGGTACGATACTTCTCACAATCTTCTCACACGTACTGGCAAGAACCATAAAACGAAACTGTTGGTTTCGCGAATCATTTTCAAAAATTGTGGTATCATATGTTTCAGGCCGACGAAGGAGGGAAGATTCAAGTTCAAATAAAAGACCTCTACGCTCGTCTGCGAGACCTTGAAGACAGAAGTAAGTAGTACTCAGACCATTGTTGCAGCCCATTGGTACTACACTACTAGCTTCTTTCAATTGATACTATTGGGGACACTTTTAATTACTTTATATTCAGCTACTGTCACGCCTTCATTGGTAAATATTATCATGATTTGTTTGATTTTAAACCATACCGTAAAATGCCGAAAATATTGGGCCTTGGAGTCAAACTTGAACGAGATATTCTTCTGCTACCTTTTTAACTTTTACTTTAATCTTTACTATATTTATGTTCCTGTGATACCTCAACCAAGGCCACCACTAAACCCTACTACGACACACAATATTTTGACATTTTAACTCGAGACCTGATTTAGACCTGTACAAAAATATGAACCCCTCCTCTTCCTCCCCTCCATCCAGAATCGTATAATATCTTATCGAGTTCTGGATCATATCATTAAAATTACTGGTATGTTTTGCTAAATTTCAGTGAATCGCTGCAATTGTCGTCAAACTCAAAGTCTGGAAGGCAATGTGGAGCAGACTATGGAACCACCCACCACGAAGGATTTGTTCGCTCCGCCAGCGTACTAGATAATCTGCGGCTATCGCAACAATTGGCCGTGTCAGTTGGAGATAGCAGTCAGTTTGACATGGAATAGTACTGAAAATATATATCAAGAGAGCTAAACATTTCAGTTACAGAGTCAAGAAATACTAATTTCTGAGTAAAGTTCTCGAGGTATTTAAAACAACCTAAGAAAATTTCAAACTATAAATATAAACGACACGTACAGCTCGGTTTTTATCGCGGCGACACTGAGCAGCAACGGCATCTCAGCGGTATTTAATTTTTAAACAAAACAAGTCAACAGTCGACAAATCGTGCATGTGTACGTACAAATACTGCCGACATTTCAGTGCTTGAAAATCATGTTCACGCGAATATCAGGGCTTGGGCCGCTGGGGCTTCGTATATTGCTGCTTGCGCTTCATTGTATAATACAAACAGCAAATCCATTTTAGGATATACCCAGTAATAACATTGTTATAAGAGCGAATCCCGACTGTCGTTATTCAATTAGTCAATAGATAGTTGATTATTTGATGCTCGAGACAAAGGTTCCTTTGTTGGAACGTAGAAAATTAAAAGGTGTTTGCAATTGAAAAGATTCGTGTATGCAAAGTCTCGCCTGTGGCTCACCCTGGTTAAACTAGTAACACCAGATTGACGGCTACTTTAACGCAAAGACTGACCAGATATTAGTGATTTTAGATACGAGATCACGGTTGGTCGAGTCGAAGCTTTCTGCGTGTGACCGTGTCCAACATGTTCTTTGTGGCAGTCTGCAAGGTTTTACTGCTCAAGATTTCTTCTGCAATGTATAAATATCTCACTTGCGATATATTATTCAACCAGAAATAACAGACATCACGTCGAGGCTCTGGAGGATAAACAATGAAGCTGTGGTATTCCACAGA
>JANVCJ010091505.1:0-10340 GCA_026413505.1 Epizoanthus ramosus
ATCGGATGCTGTTACTTTGTACCTAATAATAATAATAATAATAATAATAATAATAATAATAATAATAATAATAATAATAATAATAATAACAACACTATAATGATGATATATTCACAGTATTTCCACAAAGTGGCTCTTCACCTGTAAAATACTAACAATAACAAAAAACTATCTACTCTACCTACGTTTAAAATCTCACAAAAAAAATACATTAAAATATGGAATACATTAAAATATGGAATAATATATTAAAATATGCAATAATGATTGTTGTACATGTAATATCTAAATTACAACAATCAACAGTAACATCCTTACACAAAACATTACCCATTACAAAGACATTTTAGAACCTACCTTTGCTTGTACTGTTCTTTCATAGCACTAAAACTGACACTAACCTCAAGCTAGCACATTAACTCTATTTATTATATCTTTCAGATAGTATACGCATTGTGATTGGTCTAATGCTCTAATAATAATTTGTTTTTGGCCTTCAGTCTCAGGACTGGGTAAACTTAGTTCCCTTGGGTAAGATAAAACCCACATGCCATACAATACCAGTTGATAACTATATGATGTTGCATGTCAAATTACACCTATAACTCAATCTGAACAATTTTCAAAGACTGTCCAGGAAAACTGTTGCAACGGTTCCAAACTATAAGCCGATAATCTACCGGAACAGTTGACCTATATATGTTGTCTTGGCCTGAGAGCCTGCGTTATTCTATAACAGTAAGTTGTAGTAGTTATCTGACCTTGGTCTGTCGCTTTCTGAGGCTCTGTGGCAAATCCAGGCCCAACTGGTTCTCATCATTGTTACCAAACGCCATTACTCGTCCGGTCGCTGTCAGAAGGTAGGTAAAATCTGTGCCACAACACACAGACTTGATTTTACACTGAGTTGGCAGAATAACCTGTCAAATCAAACACAATGATTGTTAGTTACATCAATTTGTCTGTCTGTCTCACGGTTTATCTGCCTCACACAGTCTATCTGTCTTGTGGTCTGTCTGTCTCACGGTCTTTCTGTTTCTATCTGTCTGTCTGTCTATAAGTCTGTCTGCCATACCTTCTGTGGAATAGCTGAATCATCTTCTGTACCAAGACCCAGGCGACCTGCAGAATATGAAGATATCAAACTCTTACTAATAAGACGGTCTAAAGATGCCAACCTTTAGTACATCCCTTGCAAACAGGAGAGCACAGAAAAGTCCCGACAGCTATCAGTACTAAACTACAAGATACAGTGTATATCCAATATTAGTATTCGCACCATAAACGTTATACCAAAGTTCTCAAAGTTATTTAAACTGAATATTGTTAGATCACAAACATGCTGCATTATCAAATATAGAGAGGAAAAAATATCACATTTATTCTGGAACTGTCATATATGTATTACGAAAATCTTCTGGGCCTCAACACCTCATTACTGAGAGGATATTACCGACGGCCACAAAGAGATCCGATTTTTATCTTCTATTGTTGGTAATATCCTCAGGAGTGAGAGAAGCAAGTGAGTAGTGTCACAAGTAGTGTGCCGTGAATGAGATGTCAGGCGCCGGCATAGAGTGCCACGTCGGGAAAATTGTTATCAAAATATATTAAACTCTAACACTCTCATTTTATGAGATGTTCTTTGGCCGAACTCTGAAATACCGGACTTCCTCAGTTATCAACCTTCTAATTTACATGGAAAATGTATTTATGTTCAGAAGCAAAATACCAGATAAAAACCCAGTGTTATACAGCTTTTGATGTACAGAAAAACAGGGAAAACAGAAAAAAAGAATTACAATTCAAAACTAGAAAACGTAAATCGTCAGAAGTGGAAAACCTCTCTACATTAGCCATTTCCTGGACCTATAGTCTAAAGAAGACACGATGAAAATTGATTATCGTTGAAACAAGAGGTTCGTGCCTTTCCAAAAATTGTAGAGTTCGAATTGATTGTGATGGTGAGTCGTGAGCAGAATGAAGAAGTCCAATGGCCTCAAGGAATCACCACCTGGATCCAGCAGATAATGCCTCAACAAACAGAAACAAAGTAATAGGTAATGGTGTATTGTTGAAAAGGGATGAAACCCCTGGGTTGTTCAAGTCAGTCTTAAAAGTGGATAAATAACGGCCAACTTGAAAAACCAAGGGTTTATGTGGGAAAGGAAAGAAATTTAGTTGATGGCCCGAACGAAATACCACCCTGTTGGGCAATTACTCTGCCCCCCTCTCCAAGAGATAAAGCTTTTGTAAGATACTCTATGTCGCTAAGACCACTTAGTCTGGTAATACTTTACACCGTACCATATTCTCCACAGCCCCACGAATAAACATCCTTTGAAACTGTGAAAATAAAAACAAATTGATTAATCTATTACATGTGAAAGGTTTATAGAGTCGATTTCCATTGAGTGTCAAAAGCTCATTGTCATTTGCATTGTCATTGCATTGTCAAAGCATGTTTTGACCAATAAAATTCGAGAGTTGAGTACTGGTAACCAATCAGAGATGAATTTTGTTTGTTCTGATCAATCTTTGACAGTGAAGCGAAATGATCTCTATATCAAGTGAACATGAAGCACACAACAAGAAGATGGTCATTATTATGAATGTAACAACAACAACAGTTCACTGAACAACAACAACAACAACAACAACAACAACAACAACAAAAGGCAGTTACATGAAAATATTATCGCAGATAGATAGATATTTTTATTTGAGTATGGTAGCTCTGTCAACCCATTCGTGGATTGATTTGAGCTGTTATAAATAGAGGCCCTACATATTAAATTAAAGCTATACATATTATGTATTAAATATAGCTTAAGTTTTAGGATTTTAGGGTTTAGATTTCTGTTTAGTAACTTTTGTTTTTAGGAATTAGGACTGAATTGATTGTGACTGTGACTGTAAAGCCCCTCTTGTAAGGCTACTCGTTAGACTTGTAAAGCGCTATTGGGCATAATTTGGAAATAGCGCTATATAAATATATATTATTATTACTACTACGATATAATTATATAATGAAGCGAAAACTATGGAAAATATTTACAAATTGGGTTTAAAAACTGTGGATAATAAGGATTACAAGTAGGTAGGTACGTATACGTAGTACATTGAAAGACGGACAGACAACAGATTGCCATACAGTCAATAATTATGGAGATAACATTTCAGAAAGAATCAGACATATAAATATAGACGATAGGTGTACCTTAAGGCTACTAATTTTTGCGACTATTAAAG
Source organism: Epizoanthus ramosus (assembly GCA_026413505.1). NCBI lineage: Eukaryota > Metazoa > Cnidaria > Anthozoa > Zoantharia > Epizoanthidae > Epizoanthus > Epizoanthus ramosus. The sequence goes on from JANVCJ010091505.1 coordinate 3,253, forward strand.
TTAGCAATTTTGTCTGAGCAAGATTTAGCGACTACTAATGTTAGCGATTTTTAGGATATTTATTGAACACAATACATAGCCAAGAAAACAAAACGATGAGAGCTAAAAGTTAACATCATTCTCCAGTTCTCGGAAAGATAAAAAATTACACAAAAAAGTCAGAAAATGGGTCCTCGCTTGCGAAAGCAGCCTTGCCCTCCACGACAGTGGCGATTCCTGCTCTGTCCCAAACCTTCTTGATAGTTACCCATCCTTCAGATGTCATATGGTTATACAACTCCACTAGCCACGGTGCATGAATCGGCTTGATAGCAGTTAGGCGGTGGTCCACATCAATTGCTTCAAGGGGCTATACTTTTGCTCATATTAAATTTAGCGAAGACTAATTTTAGCAAGTATTAAATATTAGTAATTTTGGCCAACTTGCTAAAATCCCTAACATTAGTAGCCGCTAACATTAGTAACCACTAGCAATAGTAGCCTTAAGGTATTTAAAGGGGCAGTTTCATGGCTGTACCTGTAACAGCCACAACGTGGCAATCTCCACATGCAACTTGTTCCACAGGATTATCAGCGAAAAACTCTACTTTGTATGGAAGAGTTACTTCTTCATCCATCTCATTGTTGCAACCAATGCAACCCCAGTAGTCTGAACCAAACGTATACAGCGTGCCGTCCTCTGGGGAGTAGACACGGGGAATTGTTACTACCTGGTAACTACAAATGAAATAGGCCATGCGTGGCTATGGATTGATGAATGATAGAGAGAGATGAAAGGTGGATAGATATATGGTTGGACTGGTGAACAGATGAATGAATACATGGATGGATGGATGGATGGATGGATGGATGGATGGATGAGTGCATGAGTGGATAAGTGGAAGCACAGATTGATGGATAGATGAGTGGAAGTATGGATTGATGAATGAATGAATAAATGAATTAATGAATGAATGAATGGATGGATGATTGATTGGATGAGTGGATGTATGGATGGATGGATGAATGAATGGATGGATGGATGGATGACTGGAAGGATAGACTGATGAATGGATGGAGGGATGGATGGATAGATGAGTGGAAGTATGGATAGATGGATGAATGAATAGATGCATGGATGAATGGATGGACGGATGGATGAATGGATAGATGGATGTTTGTGGTGCCTGTGATATGGAAATAACAGTTAGATGATGGGTGAGAGGGAGAGGGAAGAAGAGAGAAGTGTGTGTGTGTGAATGTGTGTAAGTGTGTGTGTGTGTGTGTGTGTGTGTAAGTGTGTGTGTGTGTGTGTGTGTGTGGGTGTGTTTTAAGAGGGAGAGAGAATCATAGAGACAGAGAGTATGAGTGAGACGGAGTCACTAATAGAGAGAACAGGATAGAAACAAAATCAGAAACAAAAATAGAATGTGTATGAGTGTGTGTGTGAGAGAGAGAGATAGTGAGTGAGTGAGGGTGAGTGACAATATGTGAGTCAATGAGTGATTGAGTGAGAGTGAGTGAGTGACAATTAGTGAGTGAATGAGTGAGTACGTGAGTGAGTGAGAGAGTGCCAGAGATGGGGATAGATCGAAACAGCCACAAAGTTGCACAGGCAAAAAACAGTGACAGAGTTAGACTGTGTGAGAATGAGGATGGGGGATACACTGTACATAGAGTGTATCTCAAGTACGCGTGTGTGAGAGAAAGAACAGAAGACAGACAGACACACCAACCAACACACAAAACAAGAACTGTCATCAACCTGTGACACATGCAGTAAACTCCTCCCCACATGAGACTTGTTTAATGTGAATTCCAAGCAAAGCATCCACACGTCTTGGATTGCGATATGATGCTGTATCCCCATGTCCTAGCTGACCAACCATGCTCGTACCCTGGGCATTCTGCAAACATTCAAACACAGCATATTCCGTGACTGTCAAAAAGCTGCATTATCATAACTTTCACTCTGGCTACAACGTTAAATAAGCGTGAATAACATTTGTCGATATTTATGGGCAACTTAAGGAAATAAAAAAAGTAATACAGTGGCGTAACCAGGGGAGGGTTCCAGGGTTTCCGAGAAAATTACCTGGTACGAGGGATTTTGAGCTTCCCTTCTTAGAAATACTGGCTATAATTGACACTGAAATTGCTAAAACTTTGCTCAGAATCAAGGAGATGCCATTTCTGGGCGCCTCAAATGTAAACATTTCCCGGGGGTCCATGCCCCCAGACCCCCCAGGGAAAGGTTGTACGTTCAAAGTGAATCTTAACAATTGGAACCCCCCTATCAAAAAATCCTGGCTACGCCCCTGTAATAGATATTGAAGATAACATGGTTGCGGATTTAATTACATGCAAAGGTGCAAATATCAAAGGGTGCAGGGGCATGCCCTCACTCTCTCTTCAACTGGATACCCACTGAGGAACTTTATTAAATTATTACTGTATGCAGTGGGTACCTGAACATGTATTACGTTTTGTGACAACCTTGATCGTGATGGAACTGAACAGTTCTCGTCGAAATGAAGCAGCAGTTTTCAGTTAAACACAGCATAGAGTCTGGTGCACTATTATTGGATGTTGCTGCTGTTGTCCCTAACTCAATCACATCTATGTTTCAGATGTTTGCTTATAATGCTGAAAAAGATCGCTTGGAGCTGTGCCTAGGGCAAATTCACGTACCAGTACAACCTGGCATTCAGATGCCGAGAATGGGTGACGGCATCCCACCCCAAGCTGCAGGAAACCAACCTGGGAAGAGTCACTCCCAGACGTCTCGTGTACCCCTGTCCAGTGAACACAGCTTCAGTGGTGCCATTGTGCATAAGGATACGAGTCGATTGGCATTCTCAGGACAAGGGCGATCGCTTGTGTCCTCCACTACCGACCCCACCCCAGTGGGGCACTCATCGGGCCAGGTAAGGGACTATACTGTATGAGGCTCCTGAGTAGGTAACATGACAACTGGGATTCAATTCAATTCAATTCAATTCAATTTTTATTTCGGTACCTTTACATATAGCATTTATACTTACATTAACACATATGATTAAATTAAACAGAAAAGTAGGTACTCGGCCAACTGTAATAACCTGAGGTTAGTCTTGACAGTTGGCTGAATATACTTTACATATACAATATAATATGTCGAAGGAGAGAAGTAGAACGGAAAACGGAGTAGTTGTGCAAAGCTATTTTCAGTCCTGATAATAGCTCTGCACAGGTTCTATACACTAATAAATGGCAATATAATTATGAAGTTATGTAAGACGCTAGCAAACTGTCTTTTAAATTATTTTCAAATGCTGATTTTTTGATCGTTTTCAGCTTATCGTCTATAGAATTCCATACTTTTACCCCGTGAATCTAATATTAAATTTTCCATAATTAGTCCGCACTCATTTTTGAGGCAAGTCTTGTGTTGTAACTATGTCTTTCGTTAACTTTGGTAAAAGACAAGTTAAAGGAACTTGGAAGATTTCCAGAATGATAATCGTGCATGAAGATTGCATTGTGGAAATAAACAAGATCACAAAATTTGAGAATGTTTAATTTCACAAAAAGTGGGCTTGTGTGTTCACGATATTCGGAAAACGTTATAATGCGTAATGCTTTTTTAGTAGGATGAATAAAGCGTTTACTGTAGAACTGTACGTATTATCCCAAGCTAAAAATGCCATAAGTAAAAAAAGGGATTTGGGAATTGGCCACTGGGAAGAATCAGGGACGAAAACTTGATTGTGGCAATGTTTTGTACTGGGAAATGAGAAATGGGATTCTCGCAGAATGTGGGGAGGAAAATGGGATTTTGATTCCCCCCCCCCCCCCTTCACCCTCTTTTCCCCTATGGGCTCTCTATAAGCATGTTACAGATGAACTGTAGAACAACACAAGACACACAAGTAGAATATTGTGAGCAGTCCCATAAACATTTGCATGCACAGTATTATTCATGAGTACAGTAGTCATAACTAAACTGTTGGGTGCTGTGTGTTTCTCATTCAACTAGTTTACTCTGACTTTCCAGTATTAAACCATCAAAACGGCATACATAATATGTTTTTAAACAAGTTAAAACCATATAAAAACTTGGTGTAACTACCTAAGCTTAAGTCCTTACAAAAATGAAATTTGTTTTTTCATGTTTTGACGGGAACTATGTAAGAAATTTCCATGTACAAAGTAATGCTTGAGTCTTCATTGCACATCATTAGATGCTGAAGTCCAAGAGCCTGGCTGGCATAAGTAACACCACAGTAACCAACGATGTTCCATCAGAGGGTCACGGAGTAACTACAGAGGATGTCACTGAGGTAGTAAGTGGTTTGAGCACAGCCACAGATCAGGCCCCAATAGTGGTACAGGATGTTGAAATGGCTGCAGCGCTGTCACCAACTCCTCCAGCTGATGGTTCTGCATCTGGAAATGCCGAGGGGCCCCAGCATATGGATACAGAGGCCATGCCCACGTCGGATGTAAGTTCTGAAAGTGAACAAAGAAATAAAGAAGAATATTGTCTGGAGACAGTGGAGACACAACAGAGCCCCGACAGAGACGCAGAAGGGGGACATTGTGTTCAGGGCGAGGAAAAAATGGAAACAGAATCTTACGATACTGGGGAGAAAGTTGCTGCTAACTTCTCAGCGCAAAATGCCAGTGTTTCCGAAACTAGTCAGCTTATGCCGGACGTTAAACCGGAAGAACATGTACCTTTAGATAACGCTGTGATGGAGGACATTTTGTCTTCCGAAGTAACACTCGGCAATAGTGATGCGCATGCGCAACTGGATGATTCTACTGACCGTAGTTATCCAACTGAACAGGCTTCCAGTAGACAGGAGACCGAAGATAACTCGTTGTGTCACACCAAACAAGAAGCAGGAATTACCGAACAACGAGCAATACAGACAGCAACAACAGATGATAATGAAGGGGAAAGCTCTCAGAGTGATGCATTGCACACTGCAAATACAAGCAAAGACCCAACAGCAGAACTGGTTCTTGCTGGTGAATCTGAATCTGCGAGTTCTACTGCTAAGTTCGATAGTACAGAGACAAAAACTGTAATTCTAGCAGTGAACGAAGTGAACACTAATGCCAGCGAGAAACTGCCTACGTCTGCATCTGTCACAGAACCGGACTTTACAGGTTCTGTTGATGACGCTGAATTTGTGGTAGAAGCAAGTTCTTCTGAAGGGCAAGACGCCAAGAATGCGGCTCCACCACTAGCCAAACAAGATGAAAGCACCATTGAAATTGAAAAGAATCCCATTAGTAGTAGATCTGTTTAGAGTCTGCATGTACCGACAGCTGACCAGTAGCACTTGGGACTTGGGACAGAGTGAAAGGCAGGAGGAAGTGTTAAGTTTCGTCAGTTAGCAGGCGTGCCTATCAGCCACGTGTACAAGGCGATGGCACACCCAGACAGCTATTAGCAGTCACAGGTATGTGTAGTGTTAGATTACCCTTCATGACCGAGGTCAACGAGTACCCCACCCCCTCCCCCTCCTTCCTTTCTTGCCGCTCATTTTGCTGTTGTTTACATTTTAAAAAATCATTGATAAGATTCCTCCGCCTCCCTAACATTTTACTGAACTATTTTTAAACAACAATTGTTGCTACATAGTGAAATATTCTGCTATTTTAGTTTTTCCACTGGCAACTTAGGGGATTTTCAATCTAGATACTAAAGTCTTACAAATCGGCTCGAACACATAAATCCCTCAATCTAACCAGACACTAACTGTTAGCTTGTGCAGCCAGTGATTGTACAGGGATTTTGGAATTGTTAATTTGTCAACCGATTTGAGATGCTTCACGTTTTGCCAACTATGCAGTATGTTCTATCATATAATGAAGTTCGTTTTTTATCTGTTGTTTAACCGAGGGCTATTAGCATGGCACTAGCTCCTCTTAGTTTGCAAATTGTCTTATAGTTCGGTGCTTAAGCAACCCTATTCCACCGTCTATAGTGTCTGAAGTAGGTCCATATGCGGCTGACGGGTATTGTAAGTTGCAGAAACCGCTTCGCATAATGCTGCCTTTTGCTGCATGCTGCATTATTATTGTAAATCCTCAGTACTTACTGAAAATGCACAGTGGAAGAAAACCCTGAAACGTTTGCCACAATATTATATACCAGTATCAAGAATGAAATCTGTTGTTTGTACTGAAACGTTATGACTCAAAGTCTGGCGTGTGTGTTTGAACGGAGCCTCTGATAGAGGAGTACACGTATTGCGCTGAGTTATTGTATTCATTGAAACCGTTATATCCTTTAGTATAACTGAAGGTTAATTGTCATTTACAGCCTGTAGGCAGTTTTCAATCAGTGTGAATGAGAATATGTTTTATTTGCTCCAATATACGTTAGCTAGTTAGGGTAGAAACATATTTAGAAATTGGAGATTTCATGAAAGAAACCTGTATAGATGTATACGAAATCTCTTCCTAACCGCTTAGAGGTAGCATGAATTCTACTTGGGTCGCATTTTTACCTGTGATTTAGCGTAAAGGGGAAATTCAGCTAACTTCATTACTAGTTCATGGCTTCAGAGTTTTAATAACTGCATGATAACTCGTATGGTATGTGAAAAACTGCTGAAAACAAATAAATACAGTAGAAGCTAAATGGCGTAAAGCCATACGTAGTTGTCTACCCTTGACCAAGCAAACCATATAACCGTTTGTGCCACAAAAACATTCGCTATCGCTGTCCCGAAATGTGCTGTATCCATTACTGCTGTCACTCCTAGCTCTTACAACACTAAGCAGTGTATTCATTCCGTAATGGCCGTGCCATCCAGTGGAGCGTCGTTACTGAACTTGTCGATACTTTTTCGATCCCAGGGGAGGATCCTGCCAGTTTCCGCGTTCTATTTTCTCCTTTTTTGCGACTCCTGAACAGCATAGATTAGATTAGTAATTTTTCACTCGTAACAACTGAGGCAAGGAACTTGGAGACACGATAAAAATCAACAGTTCAAGTTCCAAAATGGTTCTGGAAACCAGTGTGAATCGGTCTGGATTTGCACCTGTGTACCAAGTACCATATTGCCGCTATTAAGCCCCCAGCCTCTAATACCTCCTCCCCCCTCCCC
>JANVCJ010091516.1:0-10340 GCA_026413505.1 Epizoanthus ramosus
GATCTTTTGTTCTCCATATAATAAAAAGAACATTACACGGTATGCTCGAAGATATGGATTTTATCTTCTCGTGACAAAAACAACATCTCACTCGTTCGGAAGCCTCACTCGTGAGATATTGTTCTTGTCACTCGAAGATAAAATCTATATCTTCTTGCTACCGCGTAATATCCTCTATATCTTGACGGTGTCAGTGTTGTATCATGATGATCACGAGTTAGTTTAAGGAGGAAGCATATATTCGCGATAAGTTTTCCAAGTTTCTATTAGGCTTCCTCGCCATTCTGACCTTTCCGCTTTCGTTCAGTTTATTATGTAATGCTTATTTTTAATTTAATTGATGCAAATAAATGGATAAATAAATAACTAGATCAAGAATATCAACTTGGTGAAGTAGAGGTAAATTATCTTCATTTGCTTACCCTAGAATTGGCAAATTCCTCTGGGACGAAGATTCAGGTCACTGAAGTTATGGTTTGTCCTGCGGCATTACGGAGTGAATGGAATCCAGACCTACCAAAGAAAGGTTGATGTGCATATATATACACGATCAGGGGTCATATATTTGCTTTTGTGTGTTGTGGGTGGATTTAGTAAGTGGCACATAACATGACATCGATACACATGACATGGCATGACATCATATCACATCACATCACATCACATCATATCATATCACATCGCATTGCATCACACCACATCACACCACATAACATGACATGACATGACATTGTATCGCATCAGATTACATCACGTCACATTGCATTACATTACATTAAACTGAATTTCATTACATTAAACTGCATTATATTACATTAAACTGCATTACATTACATTAAACTGCATACTGTATTACATTACATTAAACTGCATCACATTACATTAAACTGCATTACATTACATTAAACTGCATTACATTACTTTAAACTGCATTACATTACATTAAGTTGCATTTCATCACTTTACTTTAAACTGCATTATATTACATTAAACTGCATTACATTACACTAAACTGCATTGCATTACATCATAACTTATTGCATGACGTTGTATTATATTACGCAACATTACATTATGTTATATTCGGTTATTCTACATTCTCTTCCATTTCGTTGCATTCCATTCCTATGCACTAGATAGTATTGCATTACACTGCGTTACCTTATGCTACCGTTTGTATATGCAGTCAATCAGCCTTGCAAAGTACTTCGAGAATCTCGTGCGAAAGGACAACCGGTTCGAAGTGGTCGCAAAACGAGTCTTGGCACTTGTCTGTTTTCGCCTCAAGGTAGGATGTATGAACCTGATGGATTTCTCGGGAATGATACTGCAAAGCTCATACTCAAGAGATCACTTTTGTAGTGAGGAACTCCCTATTTGTCTATCCTTCTGTTTGCTGAGCTTTTGCCATTTTTGTATCTAACGCAGTGGCTATACGTTTTGCAGTAGGCAGTGGTGATGTTGTATATCTAGTTGTTCATGCCTTGCTGGACTGCTGCCGTTTCTGCCAACCTAGCTAAACATAATCGGCAACATACTTAGCGGAGGGAAGTGTCAAGAATGGTAGTAGTCACAGGGTGTGTCCATTCGTACCAGCGGCAGTGTAACTATTAACTAAAATTGAAAATATTTAGAAAATTTCACGAATGCTCTGATGTGAGGAAATCCAAAGTCTTTAGAGCTTGTTAAATCAATCGGTAACGTTTCGCGAAGGTTCAAAGTTTGGTAAAGTGTTACTAAACTTGTACGATAACTTCAGCGAATCTTTTGAACTGTTCAGAGAGTGTTCGGAAAATCATCCTAAATATTTTAAAGTATTCTGACAGAATGTCGGAAGACTTCAGAAATTTTTCAAAACGTCTGAAGGGTGTTTTGGAAGCTTTATAAAATATTGAAAATGTTGGTAATATTTTGGAAAGGTATATTTTCTTAGCAACGGTATAATATTAAAAGTGTCTCAGAAAAGTGTCTCAGAAAAATGATTACTAAGTTGCTAATAATTTTCTGAATCATCTGATTATATATCAATCCGTCTATTTGTAGGGCTCAAACGAAATCAACCAGGAAGTCGTCGAACGTGTCAACGAATCTGGTAAAATTCATATAACGTCAGCAACATTTCGCGGCCTGTATATCATACGAATGTCTGTTGGGCACCCTGCTAACACAGAGGAGGACATCAACTATGCTTGGGATGTCATACGTCAGTGTGCTTCGGAGTGTGAGGCAGTCAATAATGGAAATATTTCACGCTGAATGAACGATACCAGCTATGAACCTGACGACATATATTCCCTCTTCCAGCGAAATTATATTTGGAAAGCTCGAATTAGAAAAACTTGGGTTACTCGCTGAGGCAAAATGATTAACATTGTTATAATAAAACAAACCCAGACTGTGAACGTATTTTCAGTTTCATAACACTAGCTTCTCATGAATTGATTGTAAAACGCGGTTATTCGATTTGGCATTGTTTTCTCTGACATGGTATGCCGCCTCCTAAACTAACACCTTAGCAAGAAAACTGCATTATCTTAGAACGATCCACATGCACTGTTACCCAATGAAAATGTTTATGCAGCTTGCTTTGCTCTCAGTGGTATAAAAAGCATTACTAAACAAGTTGCATAAAAAGGTGGCACGTTGCAAAAACGATTGTAGCAGCTTCTTTCGCAACGATTTCTGTCCTGTTAGATCTTAATGATGCAATGATTTGCGGAATTTGAGACAAGTTGTACCGCCAATAAGTAGACAGCAAGAATAAGATTCTGCATTTAGATTAGTGCATTACTGAATAAACTAATATTTTACTATAATTAGTTTCATTACTGAATAAATTAATATTTTACTGTGATTAGTTTCATTACTGAATAAATTAATGCTTTACTGTAATTAGTTTCATTAATGAATAGATTAATATTTTACTGTGATTAGTTTCATTACTGAATAAATTAATACTTTACTGTAATTAGTTTATTACTGAATAAATTAATATTTTACTGTAATTAGTTTTATTGCTGAATAAATTAATACTTTACTGCAATTAGTTTCAATACTGCTTCTTAGGTAGACAGCGTGCTCTGTAATAAATATTTTCACTTAGTCAGTGGCTTCCAAAATGTATAAGAACCGGGATCAAATACCAGTTTGTATCTTGTTTATATATTTTGTTTATTATCCCCTCTCCTGGACTGGATACTAATACATGGCGACTAGCGGCGGTCTTTCTCCATATAGCTCTTGCGCAAGAACAATAGACTTTATGCATGATACGGTCTGTTGATCAATTTCACCACCAAGCCTCGTTCGCATGTAATTCCTTCCACGCTTCATACAACTTCACAACATTTCATGCCGGTATTCTTTTCAATTTCGATGCTTTGAGAGTTCATGGATATAAAACTTCACAGGTTTGCAGTTGGGATGTGAAGCTTGGTGGTGAAATTGATCAACAGACCGTATCATGCATAAGGTCTATTAATATGCGTTTATACCAACGACACAGATGTTTTCTGCTATACTGTGACCTCTGTGTCACTTCAGTTTTTCAGGTAAATTTTATTCTCTAAATAACTATAAGACCAGTTTCTACACTAAATGAATTGAAAACTTTTCTTTAAATGTTTGTTGTTGAACCGGTATAGAGTCAGTTGTTGACTATGTTTTAAAATTGTGTATATGGAAATGGAAAGAAACAATCAACTGGCTTTCAGTTTATAGGCAATATCAGAGGTAAACATTTCAAGTTTCCTTGCAAGTTTATACTATAATTTTCATTTTAATTTTTTCATTTCAAAAACAAGTTCAAGTGTTTCATCACCAGTATTCAAAAACACCGAGAATCAACTAATCCCAAGGGGTGCAGCTCCGAGGGTTTTACTGTTTTCGAAGTGTTTGGAACGGGTGATCAAACATGCACAACAAGTGCCTGAAATAGTTTCTCAAATTAGCAAGTACAACTATTGTTATAAGTATAGTAACTATTGTTATGTATTCTAGAAATTTCTTAACAAAGGTATTTCTAATGTTAATTCACAGGTGTTATTATTTCTGAAATAATACCACACATCCTTGGTTACTGTGAATTTTTACAATGAAAATGTAATTATTATTCAAGAAAAATTTTTGTGGAAATGAAGATCCAAGTGAAAAGCCATCCCGTTTCAGAGCTCCAAAAGCTTGGAAGAATTGGTTTACTGAATGCATCAAAGCCAAAGAGCACCAAATGTAAAGACAAGTGGGCCGTTGCGATTCTTAGAGAGTGGAAAAAGTACCAAGTCTCGGAAAATGCTGATACTGAAGTTGCAAGCGGATTCAACGATTATGTTTATCACCACGTGGCAAGCGTTGAAGAAATCCTAGAGGACACGGAGGCCCTCTGTCTGAATTTCTGGCTCACCAATGTTGTCCACGAAGTGGCTAACAAGAAGGGTGATCGCTAGTCTCCACGAACGCTGTATAGTCTGTTGTGTGGTTTTAGGAGGCATATGGTAGACAAGGACGGTGGTTCTGCATTAAACCGTTGGACAGCAGTGACAAGAGGTAGATGTTAAGAGTACATTTTGCCAAAGTGTATTAGTGATTAATAGATTTTTCGAAACGGGACATTGTGATGTAACAAAATCTATCTCTCTAGGTTCCACATCTTCCGCCGCATTTTGGACGCCGAGATGAAAGGTGGAACACGTGCTGAAATACCCCTCGAGACTAAGAGAAAGGAGAAGGAAGCCGCGACAGACGTAGACGAAAAGCTCTTATAGTACAAAGGACTATTAAATCGACAAACAGCTAAGTCGTCAATGAATACTATCTATTTATCATATGAAAATCGATAAGATACCGAGTACTAACATTGTTATTATTTGTACATGTAAAGAATCGTTGGTAATAATTTCTGTTTCCATGGCAACGCCACAGGGTCTCAAATGCAACCGGGTTTTTTAGCATTCAACTGCATCTTACGCAAGAGTGAGTTCCCATAACCCATATTTTTATCATGTTGGAATTGTTGACATAACAAGTACAACAGTTGAGAAAATGTTTAAAAAATTCTGTGAATCGGTTTCGGAGCCACCTAATAACTTCAGAAAAATACGATTGCACCAAAAACTTCATATTTGACACATACGTTGATAGTTAATGTATGATAACTTTGGAGACATCCAAAGAAGTTTGTTGCAGTATAATTTGAAATACAAGAAAGTGGTCAAAAGTTACTTTCTACCCCTATCCCCTTACCCATCAATTTCTTATTTAAAATTATTAGGAACATTTTCTAATTACAAAAAAAGAAAGCGACTTTACTACTCAAAAGGTTAAGAAACACAACCTTCAGAAAAGCCTTAAAATATATTTATGAAGTACGATGACGCAATTATGACGTGAATGAAGAACGTTTATTTCATCTGCGATACCTCAGATTTTCAAAAATCTGGCAAGAGTTTATGCTGTTGCACAGCCTCCTAGTTTTATGGATTTCGTTCGAAATACCATGAAATCCTTCTTGGCTACTGCTGTGTGTAATGTTATGATCTCCTGAAAGCAAGGAAACATAAAATAATTTTAATATGTCAATTATGGCATTAAGCATCAATCCTACGAGGATGCCTTTGTTGCCATCCAGATTCCTCATGCACATACGATAGAAATATGACTACCGTATCTGCTTTTGAACAGTAGTTTTAGCTTTTAGATATCTTCGTCTCGGTCTCCTTCCTTGATTTTGTCTTTGTCGTTGTCGTTGTCGTTATCGTTGTCGTTGTCGTTGTTGTTTCTGTCTTTGTCTTTGTTGTTGTTACTCGGTTTTCTTCTTCTAAAATGATGTGAAATCTCGCTTATTTTCGCTGCCAGAAATTAAATGGAACCACGAAATAGTGGGCTTCAAGTATATGTTAAAATCTTGAATAATAGAATACTTGGCATAAATTTATATCCGTCATTGTGCCTGAAATCCACTTTTCTAAAACTATTTTATACAAACTATTTCTAAAATGATCATCATCAGAGAGGTTAAACTCTGACATGCTAGGTGCAGACGAAGACAAATGCAGATGTTGGAAAAGAAACACGTGAAGAAAAAACAAAACCGCCTCGAGCGGGAATCGAACCCAAGCATTCCAATCACATGGCAGGTGCTCTAACCACTAAGCTAGCGGGGCATCTTCAGTGGCAGAGAGAGAATTCTCAAACACGATTTCTCGGTACGTTTCTCGGAAATGCGAACTGACCTTCGTTGTCGTCGCGTTACACGCATCAGACAGTAGACAATCTTAACAGTAGATGTGATACATTAGCATGTTTCCTTCATTGATCATCATCAGAGAGGTTAAATTCCGAATTTGTAAAGGATAACAATAAATAGTGAAAAGCACTAATAAACTTGTGGCCAAACAAATACAATATTTACATCATTAATTTCTAAAACCGCTAAAAATATACAAAAACTAAGCTAGAATTGCTATACTAAAACTATAATAAAGTATCAGATGCGAAATTACTAGAATACTAAATATAAAATTGTAATAATATAAAAGTTACAAACTAAAATGATCTATGGAAGATTGTTCTTTTAAATACATTTCTCGAAGGGCATGTTTAAAGGATTTGAGGGTTTGCTTTGTTTTTACATTTGTGGGTAAGCTGTTCCATAAATGGACGGCTGAAACATGAAAAAAACTGCCTCCTATATAAAATTAAAATTACAATATCGAGTATTACGGGAATTAATATCGCTGTTCTGCTTTAGACTGTCTATTAAGTATCCATAGACTGAGTGTTAAGTACGTTTTAAAATTACAGAATATTTTGCTATTTTAGCTTCGTTTAAAAAGGTAGTCTTTGTAATTTATTAAAAGTAATACAGTTGATGACCGTGGCGCAGGGTCTAAAATTAGTCGATCCGCTCTTTTCTGTAGACGTAGAATTTTTAAGAGACGCTCATTGCTACAAGTGTGCAATATAGCACTAACATAATTAATAACAGGGCGTATCATTGCATTATAATATAGAATTCTCTGATTAAGAGTTAAACACAACTTTTAAGTTAAATTAAAATTTTTGAACAAATTAAAATTTGTTCAGAACGGCAATTCTACTTGTGAGTTTGTTGCTCAGTTTCTCGATGCGAAATGAAAGGTCAGTTCATTGACCGAGTGACCACGCAGAATCGACTTGCTCGATGAGGTCATGGTTGATGTTCCTAAGAGTGTGTCTGAGAAAACCAGGTAAAATAAAAAACTCTCAGAACATGGGGGTCGGCCGATCTCCACGAAATTTCTGATGAAGGGTACCCTTATCCTGCTATTAACCATAGCAACAATCGTTTCTTAATTGCTTTCATTGTTTTCAAGTTAGACCACCCCCCTGAAAATGGGCATTTTGCACATTAAATTTGTTGATTTTGGAACAAACTTGACCATCGCATATCTTCCAATTTTTTCAGCCACAGATAACAGGTTTTTGTACAATCTCAATATATGGCTCTTGCTTATTTAAATGCATATCAAAACAATGTTTACCATATCTTGTTCATCATCTGCGAGGCATCAAACAGAGCATACTTCACGATATTTCCAAATATGGCAAAACTACACTTTTGCATGGTCTTTTTTCTCAAAAGTCCGGGTAGATACAAATACAGTACTATTTGTCAGCAACTCACCTTAGATAGGAGTACGACTTAAAGCAAAGTTGAAATTGGGCCAGCGATTTTTAAAATTTTAACGGTTCACTCTTTCGAGTACATTTTTCAATTTCATTTCCAAGTATCGCATCCTCCCCTCAATATCAGCCGCGTTAATGTTATTTTCCTTGGAGATATATTCCAAAATGTGTTTTCAACAATTATCAGTGGTTTCCTGTTCTTTGGAGCTTCGATCGTACAATGATTTATATTACTAGCTGCCAACTGTTGAACTGGCAAAGTCAATCACGCAACTGAGATCATAGGCTCATCCGTAACGATCGTTGAAACCACGCGCTTGTTCTTTGCCAGAATGACCTTCTAAATCAAGATAATCATGTTGAATTCAATAAACTTGTTAGATTCCTTCTAGATTGAGTGTCCATGTTACAGTAAATATATACGATTATACCGCAGACTGGGACTACGAGTACGATCTTCCCTTCAAGTTCAACATCCAAAAGTTGTCGATGATCGATTCAAATCTGTATCTAGACTTTCCTCTCAGTAATGTGATCCTGGTAGTTTTCTCTTCCACAAAAAATCTTACATTAAATCCACAGTTTTCTGTGGAACTCCTTCAGTTTGTCAGCAACCGAACACAGAATATTCGAATCATCACAACAAGCTGGGTAACAACGCACTAATGTTGATACACCGCGAGAGTGGATTGAGTCGAGTCACATTTTCACTTCCGATTCATTTCGATTTTTCAACTTTGGTGTTTATGACAGATTCTTGTCGTTCCTCTTCTACATATACCATAAGTTACTGGATCATTTTATAATACGAGAAGACGTCCAGGATGGCAGTAACATTTTACGTACAGTGCAATTGACCATAATAAAAGAGATGGCGGCTGGTGCATTTACCCATAATTCTTAGCGCACGAAAACCCTAAAAGCACTCGTAAAATTGCACTGAAAAGTCATAAAAATGTTAATTCACAATGTTTTAGTAAAGGGACGAATTTCGCAATAATATATATGGCTTTCTTAGTGCTTATTCGTTGTGTTAGGTTCGCAAGGTATTGTGGTTAAATGTACACCCGTATCTTTTCTATTTTGGTAACCTTCGATAAAAATATCGTGGAGATCGGCCGACCCCCATGTTCCGACCAATGCCTGGTTTTCTCAGACACACACTCTTTACAATAGCTTCTGGTCGTCGATAGGGATCTGTTTCTTAAGACGCTTTCCAGTAACGAACAGCGTCTTTGTCTTCTTGCAATTTAGAGGAAGCTTGTTTACGTTGATCCAATTTTCAATATCTTGCCAAGTGGTGTTTAAGATCTCCCTCAAGTCGTCCATACCAACACATCAGCGGAATAGGATATTGTGGTATCATCAGCATACAAATCAACTTCGACATTCGATGGATTAATAATTAGGGTCAGATCATTTATGAAGATTAGGAAAAACAACGGTCCAAGAATGCTACCTTGTGGCACTTTATGCGGAACATCCAAATAACCAGTCTTTTCCTTCAATAGACACAAAATGAACCATTTAAGCGAAGTCTCACTCACCCCAGAAAGTGTAAGCTTGACGTCATCAACATCTCATGATCCACCATGTCGAATGCCTTACTGTAGTCAATCAACACCATCCCACTAACTCGATTCTTATCTAGTTTATATAAACAGTAACTGATCGAAAATTCTAATAAGGGCGGTCTCAGTACTATACTATTTGCGGAATCCAGATTGGCGAGCATACAACGTGTTGTTTTCTTTGAAGTAGCCATATTGATGAATATGAACATGTCTTTCTAGGATCTTGACAAAATCGGTAGGACGAAGGTAGGACGAATTAGTTATTAACGTCATCGCGATCATCAGACTTGAATAGAGGAGTGACCTTGGGTGTTTTCCATCTTTTATGGAAACATCCCGACTGAAATCTCACACAATAACCATTGCCACTGCAACAAACATCATGGTAAACTTGATATGTTGGCATTTCTCGGTCGGAATTACATTTGTTGGGACTGATTACATTTGTATAAGAATATATGGCAACCCACAAATATGATCTAATTGCTTTGTTTCACTATTACGTCACAGGTACTTTCAATGTACTGAATAAAAAGTGATTCATTTTGCTAATAAAGGATCAAATCAATCAACTTTATTTTACATTTCATTTGTAAATTATCATATTAACTGTGAAATGTAGCAACAAACTTGTTTCACAGCTTGTTGGTGTCTGAACCGGCTGGAAGATGTGGGGATTTTGTAAGCACAAATACTAGAAACGGCTTCACAAATTTCATATTGAAAACTAGCTAAAATGTATACAAAAAGGTTTTCTCCGTTTTAAAGTCAAAAAATTGCTGTCCTTGCGTATTTTGCTTGAGTTTGCAAAATGTAAACAAACTATGACGTAATAGTGAAATAGGACAATTAAGGTTATCCATTTCTAAGACCTTAAGGGGCCTGCGACGTCAAGAAATCGGCTGTCACTAAGGGAATTATAATAATGAAGAAAGATTCCCAGCGACCAACTGTCACCACTAAGAGAATGAACGTGATAATTTTTTTCTGTTGATGACGCCATACATAGCGTCACATAGCCTAAACGTAAAACAAAAATGGGGCCTTGCACGAACATGGAAGGAGAACAAATTTGACTGCATTTTATTTCTAAGAAAATTTGCA
>JANVCJ010091527.1:0-10340 GCA_026413505.1 Epizoanthus ramosus
TATCTATGTTATGCGCATTTGATCATAGTTTACATGTTAATTTGCGCAATATAAGTATTAAATATTATTATTATTATAAAATATTATTAATGACGGAATGATGACACAGAATACTAAACCACGTTTCCGTCATTCCTCTATTATTACTATTCTATTATAATTATTATTATTCCTTGTTTTAGCATAACCCCTTTCCGCTGGCTCTAAATGCCGTCAAGTTTTAACTTGTTTAGTTGTTGCATGTAGGAGACCTATGATCTCTTAAAATAGATGTTGAATTTTATCATAGGTCTCGCATGCAATTATATATTACTATCCGTAATCGACAGCAATGCAGTCAAAACTGAAAACATTAGTGATTTACCATAGGCATACCTTGAAGAGTTTTAGAGCTTCGTTCGTTTCTGAATCCTTCAAGTTAAGCATTTCTTTCTCAAAAAAATTAAAACGACGCCACTGGAAAATGAAAAAAGAATGTGATCAGCATGAAAGATACGTAGTTCCTCTAAATCTCAGAGAGTATAGATCGAGTATCTGCAGAAAAACACAGAGATCTCACCTGAAGGAGCGCCATTTTGGATTCCGGCAACCTATTGGTGGGAAGAAGTCTGGGAACGAAAATGGGGAGGTGCAATTATTACTAAGGCCAAGGAGGTAAAATAAATAGGGGACCACACGGGGCAATAATGGTCCCTTTACAAAAATGGGCCAAGCTAAGAGGGCCAGGATGTTGCGGCCATATTTGGGCATTTGATTGACAGGTTGCGTAATGTGTGGCGCATGAGTCACGCAAAGCATGCACGCAGGCGCACGCTCCGTGCTTGGTCCTCGCTATTCTCGGGCGGCAAAGAAGCGGCCATATTCTTTTGTTCTTTTTTCCTTGTGACGAAGGACTGAGCTAGGACAGAACTTACTTATAAGTACAATTTTAGGCGGAATCTATCATCGTTCTTCTTGGTAATGTCCACAAGTATCGACCAGGTAAGATATGTTGGCGAGTTTACTTGTATCGCATCATTTTGTTCCAAGACGAAAAGTGAGCTAATGCAGTTCTAATTTTTATTTTCGTACATACGTGCTCGCTCACTGCAGAGGCCCAAGGATCATAGCAATCCGGGCAAAGGTAAGTCGCTTTCAGGGTTATTTGATTCTTAGTTGGATAATTGATTCATATAAGGCTACGACATCCGAAATCGTCGCTAGAACTGCGAAATCTAATAGCTTTTACTTAAAATTTTTACAGGTTTTGTTGGTAAGAACGGCGAGTGCGTAGCAGAGCAAGATCTGGAACGATACCTTCAGAACGCGAATGCCAAACAGGTTAACATATAATCCATTACTTTATTGGCTTTGCTGAGTCTTTTATCTGTAATAGACAGTAATTAGAAAGTCTTGTACTGATTTTTGTTGCTGAAAATTGTATTCTAATGGTTGCCATGTTCTCTTTGCACATGTCGTCTCATTCGTCCTCCATGACGTCTTCGCTTGTAAATCTTTGATGTTCCCGTACTCGACACCAAGGCAAACGAAAAACAGATGAACTCAAATCAGGGCGACCCTCACTTACACAATTCATTGTCGGATGCCTATCTTCCACCGTTTTACACTGCTACAAGTACTGCAACTAGCACAGGACTCCCTCCTATGCCGTTTCCTTACGGGTTCAATCCTGGACTTGGTGAGCCAGGCACATGGTCAACTAGTGTTCCGTCAATGCCTTCATTGAATCCGAACACATTATTTCCGTCCAGTGGGTTTGGAACTGTTGGAAATGGAGAGCAACTATTACAAGATCATATGTTCAATCATACTAGCGGAGTTGCGGTGTCTTCAAATGCTTATCTGAGTGGTTTGAACCAGAATAGTTCTGGCTTGAACAGCAATGCGTTTCTAAATCAACCGGCATTGTATTTCCCGGGCACTTCAACCGAGATTTCTTGGGGTGAGCAAACTCACACTTCTTCAGCCAACCCGTTGTTGACTGAATTCTATCAGCCCCCACCACCACCAAATTCTGAACCTGGCTCATTCAGTGTCATGGGAGTTAACATTGACTCACTGAATGGCAAGGAATACAGGGATGGCAGTGTAGAAAATGCACTCTCGAATTTGAGCATCGGTGTGGACAGTAAACAAACGGATGATGACCAAACCAAATCCTCTCAGGCCTCTGTTTCTCAACAATCTGCTGTAACAGTTGCAAGCTCTGGTGCGGACTCAAAACCCAAACCCGTCTCATGGGCAGCAATTGCTAGTCAACCAGCAAAACCTAAACCCAAACCTCCTCCACCAAAACCAAAATTACCACCACCAGCTGGTGGAAACCCGGCAAAATCGGACTCAGGCTCCTGGGGAAATGCTGCAAAATCTGCTGTTAATAACAAAGCTCAACCAGGACGCAATGCACAGCGTCCACGCCCTGCAACTGGTGCAGGAGGAAATGGTGGACTGTCCAATATTAGTGCCGCAGGCGGTGAAACTGTGCCAGTTCTAGAACGACTGAAGACCAAGCATAACTATAACCCAAGGGACTTTACATTGAATCAAAGGAATGCAAGGTTCTTCATCATCAAAAGTTACAGTGAGGATGACATCCACCGTTCCATCAAATACAGTGTGTGGACCAGCACAGAACATGGTAATCGGCGTTTGAATGAAGCATTTCGAGAGCAGCTCAGGGGAGACAAAGGGCCAATCTTCCTATTGTGTAGTGTAAATGGCAGTGGCCATTTTTGTGGAGTTGCACAGATGATGTCCGAAGTGGATCTGGACATTGAAACAGGGATCTGGTCACAGGATAAATGGAAAGGAAAGTTTGATGTGAAATGGTACTATGTGAAGGACGTACCAAACAACGCATTGCGGCATATCCGTCTGGAGAATAATGATAACAAACCTGTTACCAACTCCAGGGACACCCAGGAAGTCCCACCAGACAAGGCCAGACAAGTTCTCAAGATTATTCACTCTTACAAGCACCAGACTTCCATTTTTGATGACTTTGGACATTATGAGAAGAGACAGGAGGAAGAATTCAAGAAGGTAAGTGGTGCAAACCCTAACCCTAATAGAATTCTACAGTTTGGACTCAATCGTAAGGACTGCTGTGACAAAGTTCCACCATAATTAGACATTTGTCCAGACAACACTTACACATTTGATCATTTCTGCTGTTTGTTTTATAAACAAATCTTGGTGGTTGGTTCACTGCAACTGGCTCATTTTAGTGAATGAACCTATTGTTGTATAGTGAGATATCTCAACTTTGAGAGAGTCAACTGTGTTTGCATTGTTTTACACCTTCCACATTCTGCCCTGTGTAGAATTTAACTTTTACCAACATTGTGTTTACTTGCCAAGCTACTTGTGTTCTACTTGTACTGGTATGTGTACTTGTATTCCACCAACTAGACAATCGGAGATTTCAGTAACTTCACATGGCCAGAGTTTTATTTGAGGCCTGACATCTGCAAGTTTGTGTCCAGTACTTTAGCATCAACAAGTCTACATGTACATGTAGATATGATTAGTTACTAAAAATATCAGTTAATATTTATGGAAAACAAGTTTTTCTGCCCTACTAGCAAGTGAGACTGTGATTCTATTCCTTTAGTTCTTGGCCTGTATTTTTGCCCCGTAACAAAAACATATATAACAAAACATAGCTGGCACTAACTCACTCCAATGAAGATTACCCACTTTTTTAACCTAGCATTTATATAGTTGCCTTCACTTCATTTTAATCTAGTTTCTTAAGTAATAATTTTAATTTTTTAATTAGAGTAATTTCATTATTTATCCATCAATAATTTTTATTATTATTATTATTGTATAGTAGCACAATTATTTATTTGTTTAGATGTTTCCATTCAACTCACAATTACAAAAATACTGCACATTTACACTAAATATACAATTAACCAAAATAGAATGCCAGTTTGGCCAGAAACTTACAATCGATAGACACTGGTGTAGTATGAGACAAATGCATTTCATTTGTATCAGACATGGAGACTTCAGCCGGTCACTGGTTGTGCTCTGTTGCCGTCTGTTGTCATTTGTCATTGGACTCACTCATTTTAGTTATTACATGAACATTGCATGTACTAATTAAGAAAGAAAACTAGATTATAAAGCAAGAAGTTTTGTATAACAGTATTAGTTGGCTGCACCGGTAGGAAAAGTCCCAGTTGTAAACACAGTACAGTTTTTCATGCAGTATGTCTAGGATTATAAGACATGTTGGAGGAAACTTAGCATTGTATAACACTCCAAAGTCAGTGCTACCATCAGGGTTCGCACGTCCTGAAAAATCCTGGAAAAGTCCTTGAATTTTAGAAAACAAAAAACCAAGCCTGGCAAAGTCCTGGAAAAATCGAATTTTGAGAAATGTCCTGGAAAATTCAAAGGAACATTACCTAGAACTCAAGTTGGGTATTGCGTACTACGCATGCACAACTAAATAGAAGTTTGTGACGTTTTTGGACAAAATCAGACTCAAAAAGTGTTGTTTCTTTAGAGTTTCCTTGTTTTTGAACACCATTATACCAGTTGAGTACTGTATATACTTCTATTTTTGTTCATTGATGTGTACATTATAAGAAATTATGTCCTGGAAATTTATTAAATTGTCCTGGAAATGTCCCTGATTTTTGCTTGCAACCCTCTGTACGAGCCCTGTACCATTGACAAAAAAGTAAAATAAGTTCTACTGTTTGATATGGTTGCAATACCATGTCTTGAAATTAATTGACCATTGCAAGGAGTGTTACACAAAAACGCTTTCAGGTGACCTGTCTCCAAACATTACCGTTACAAGACAAGTTGTATTGCTCAAATTACTTTGTGTAACAAAGCCATCTAAAAGTTTGCTGTAAACTTCCTGGTTAACCCATCTCACAAAATAAGCGCAAAATATTCAAATGTTATTCTAATACAAATTCACCCCAAAATAAGCAGATTGGTTTATTTATTAAGTATGTGTATGATCTGCAAGACTAGTTTTTCAAACACTAGCCTAGGGTTTGTACACCAGTGAGTGAACCATATGAGAGCATTGATCAACAAAACATTGATGGATATGTTGTTTTATGTCAGAGCTCTGACGAAAGGCCAGCACATGAAGTGTCAGCTCAATTCTACCACCCTTGTCGCATTGAGATACCTATCAATGTTTTATTTATTAGATGGATTGCTTTAAGAGTACTACCATTTTCAAGATGAGAAATCACCACCAAGAATAGGCCTAACATATTTGTCCCATATATAATGTGCATCATGTATAATAATGCGTAACCTGATTTTGAGGCTTATTTTGAAAAAAAAACAAAACTCAACATAGGCATGATTTGAGGTTTTCAAAACTATTACCAGTTAGCCCAAAGTATGTCATTACAACTTCTGCACTTTGAAGGCAAGTCATTCCATTTGTGTTCCTCCTGTACTCTAGGTACTAAATTATAGCCAAACTTGACAAATCAATCTAAAAGCGCTGTGGAAGATTTAGACCTCCACAATCACCAGGATTCTTGAGATAAAACAACGTACATTGTAAGAGACAAGTTGCACGATTGAATGAATGTCGTACGTGCTGCTGTATAGCCTGGTAACCTTAGAGTTAGTAGCTGGTGATTTGCAGATCAAAAGCCTGGTCATATTGCACAGCTCTTGTCGTCGTTTTATTCGTCGCATCCATGTTGTAACCCTACAGTGGCACAAGACATCTGACTTCCAATGGTTTACGAATGCTTTACAAAAATATCCAAAGTTTTCCAAAGATTTTGCAAATTATTTTGATAATTTCCAAATATGTTAAAAATACATTTTTTGAGCATTTCCAAGAGTATTCCAAAAGTTACCAAAGATTTCTGATATTTATGGCTTGGTGATTAATAAACATAACATTACATGGCTTCTTGGAGATAAAGATTTGATCTTCTCATGTTGAAAATGTCCTCCCTCCTGAGGATATTAGCAACATTCAGAGATAAGAAATTGTATCTCCACATGGCCATGCTATATCCTCTGTTTATTTGTTTGTGTTATTATGCAAATGACATCTTGCTGAAACATAAGATTCCATGTATAATGTGCATCTGGATTTTGAAGCTAAATTTCTACCAAAAAGTGTGTGCAAATATGCCGGTATAATATGGTACTGGAAAATAGGCCCACAGAAAAAGCCTCTTGAAGGAGAATGATTTTTGTGTCTTATTTTAATATCAGACATTTATTAAAAAATAACTAAGTTATATGAATGTATCTGTAGACATGCATTGCATGTAGTTGTTGCTGTGGCTATTGTAGGCTAAATCGTTGTGTTGTAAAGGTTGCACAGAAATTATGCATGTTTCACTTCAGTCACTTTATTTAACATTATAATTAGTATAACTTTATAGCAAACCAGCAAGTAAAGAGTGCTTATTGTGCAATCTGATTAATTAGTCATTGTCCAGTGTCATTTACCTCCAGGCATTCATGCATGAAGTGACAAGACATTGCATCCCTTTTTCTGGCTGTCCTGCAAGCTGAAAATTCTTGCTATTAATTGGAATTAATATTTTTCGTTCAGTGCCTATTCACTTGTTTGGCATATGCTACAACAAATACTCCCAGCCTCAGTGGCAGCTCCTAGCAGTGGATATTTGCATCATGATTTTGCAGCTCAGTAAATATCCACCGCTACTCACTTCCACTTTTGGGAGTAGTTATTGTCTTCCATAGCACTTCTATTGCACTTTCTGTACTTAGGCTTGACATTTTCTGTTCTTTAATTCAAACAGGGAAACAAGCGTACCTTTGGAGTCAAGGAACCATGAAGGAGTCTGCTTTTCTTGAGCTGAAAGCACTGCAAACTACACATAATAAAGACAGTGTACGTTTGCTTGCATGTTGATTGCAAGTAATGCAGCAGTTGTTTTACATATATTCACTGGCTGAGTAACAAGACTTCAGTAACTTTATATAATACAAAGTGGCCCTGGCCCCAAAATGTCTTGGACTTGATTTTCATTTACAATTTTACACAGTAGATGTAAGACATAGTATTATTGCTTTGGGTTTCAAAACAGGTGGTGGCCAAATAGACGTAATGCCTTTCAGGCATAAAATTCAATTAGCATAATGCAGACATATTTTGTGATTTGCAGTGAATTCGAAATTGACTCAATGATTGCCAAGAACAAGTATTTTATTACATTTGTTTGGAATGGGTTTCAAATAGACAGTAACAGGTAGTATAAATAAAGATCCCCACCATGAAACAGGCTTTGGTTGTTGTGTGCAGTGGTATAGTACATCTGTTTAGCATGTAATTTAGTTTCATCCCCATGTGCCATTGGGAAGTCTATAGTACAGACCATGGTAGTGCTACAGTTGTGTAATACTTTGTCATATGCATGCTGAAATACCCATGGCCATTCTTGAGCTTTGTTCAGCTTGTGGGAAAATATCACATTTATACTGGTAACTGCAACACATAGAACACTACGGAGCATGGGGTTATCTCAGAAGTGCTCCTGAAGAAGTACCTTGCATTGCATATTCAATACTTGCACTTAGTGGAGCTCTTTGATAAAAATGAACAATTTTGGCATTGTAAAGTGTGCCATCTTCCATCTGCAACAATAACCAGTATTTTAGGGCACATTCATTTGGGATATTCTTATTCCGGATAGGAATACACGGAATACATTCTGGCCATTCTGCTACCTGGAACAGAATAGAATGTATTCCAAGAATTCCGGAATAGGAATATCCCCCAAATGAACGCTTACTCCGATTTATTCCAACTATTCTTATTCTGGAATAGTTCCAAACAAACACGCCCTTATACTGCAAAATGCCAGGTTTTGTTAGATTTACTAAGATTAAGTCAGTAAAGAAGCCTGGCAAGCGCAATATGCTCCAAAACCTCGAGTGGATAGTGCTATTCAGCCGATAACTTCCTGTCCAGATTGGCTATCTATCTCCCCAATTGTCTAACTATCTCCCCAATTGTCTAACTATCTCCCCAACTGTCAAACTGTCTCCCCAACTGCCTAACTATCTCCCCAATTGTCTATCAATCTCCCCAATTGTCTATCTATCTCCCCAATTGCCTAACTATATCCCCAATTGTCTAACTATCTCCCTGATTGTCTATCTCCCCAATTGTCTAACTATATCCCAATTGTCTAACTGTCAAACTGTCTCCCCAACTGCCTAACTATCTCCCCAATTGTCTAACTATCTCCCCAACAGTCTTGACTATCTTCCCAATTGTCTATCTATCTCCCCAATTGTCTAACTATCTCCCCAACAGTCTTTACTATCTCCCCAATTGTCTGTCAATCTCCCCAATTGTCTGTCTATCTCCCCAATTATTGCACAAATGAGCCTGTCCAGGCTTGGTGATGTGAATAACGGAGTCTATTCGTGGTGGCTTCTAGACCCTGCCTCCTGACCTGTTTCAGAAAAGACTGAACGGCGTTCAAATGTAAAATAATTAATAAAATAATAAAGCACTCGGTTCGTTAGGAAACCCTGTCTGGGATCCCTGTTGATAGGTAAATTGCTTTTGAGTTGATCTTTGTTGGGTCTAAATAAAACGCTGACTCGTTACTTTTCAAGAAAAACCGACCGTGTAACGAAACCTGGCCTGCATACTGCCTCGAGTACATCGCTCGGATCAGTATATGGTCAAATCCGGAGTAAAAGGGCGGCACTTGTAGTTATTTCTATAAGGTTTTTTCACTAATGTAGTAAGGCTTATGAAGATAGGCTTGTGGCTCATCACCCGCTCAGGTCCATTGGAAGAATCAGAAAGTGCCACTATGGAACGTCGTGGTCCATGCCTTTATAATAATAATAATAAAAATAATAATTACAGTTGTTGCGCATTTCGCAAGCCTCAATGCGCTTACAAAGGTTAAAAATATTATTAAATAAATCATTTATTAGGTCCCAACTGGACTACTGTAACTCCCTATTGTTTGGGCTTCGGTCCATAGGTACGTATATCTTCGCTGTGACTGTAGATTAGCCAGTGAAGTCGACAGTATCCCAGAACATGCCAACGGCGACCTTGCTAGCAAGACTTGAGTGCCTTACCCTTCTCAATCAAGTAATATTTCAACATTGCCTTGTTGAGTTTATTGTCCATTTCACTATGGTGCAGCTTGAATGGATGGATAAACCATTGTTTCCGCTTCCAGAAATACACTGACCAGAAAAACCGGCTATCCGTTACTCTCACGTCCCCCTGCCGCACATCCCCGGGGATATAATACCCCGGTAGCCTACCAATGTTCCTCTCCAGGTCGAGTAGACGC
The DNA here is from genome assembly GCA_026413505.1 of Epizoanthus ramosus. NCBI lineage: Eukaryota > Metazoa > Cnidaria > Anthozoa > Zoantharia > Epizoanthidae > Epizoanthus > Epizoanthus ramosus. The sequence goes on from JANVCJ010091527.1 coordinate 9,312, forward strand.
ATCATTGTGGGCACAGCAATCTCTAAGAATACTTGGTATTCATAAAATATCGCAGAAAGTCGAGAAAATGCCTGAGCAAACTTTTTAGGTATAAAGAAAATATCAGAACGACCGCTGAAACACTTGAGCCGGCTGGCACTGTTAACGTAAAGAAAACCCAGCGACCATTGTAGAGGCGCATGCGCGTTTGCGTGACTATGAGGCATATTTGCCAATTTCTCGCAAGCTTGTCGACATTTCTTCAAACCATAAGGTGATAACCACCAGTACCAGTCCTTTGGAGTTACTCCCGTTATGTTGGCGGGGGCAAATGAGAAAGGAGATTCCCACAGCTTACTTTTGTCGAATTCACCAAGATTCCAGTAGTTCAAAATGACGTCATCGTTAATGTAGAAGTAGCCTTCATATCCGGGATGGTCACGTATCGCTCTTCCGAGGCACTCGTATCCTAAAATCCCCCTGTGGACGTCCATAGTAATGACACGATGTGTTGAATTGGCAGGGGGGCCACAGAAGATTGTTCGTGGGAACACGGGACGGTACAGGCTTGCAAGAAGTGGAATGCTGTCGTAGTAGGGATAGTTGAATACGATGACCAATAGGACATCTCGAAACGTTTGTTTTAGGCAGCCAGTTTGGGCGTGTGGGGAACTGTGTCGTGCGGATAATGTGCTGTTTGTTGGTGTCGTGGGAACAATGTTGAGAAACACGCATTTGTGATCTGGGGAAATGAATACTTACATTTAAACAATATAGAGACAAAAGCAAATTCTTTCTTGAAACGCATGCGCGCGCACACACACGCACACGCACACACGCACACACACACACACACAATGTATCGATGCATAAAATAAAGAGGAATTCAGTTTTATAATTATAAGGGAATTAATATATAGACATATACTGAAAGACAGAAACAGAGACAGACTGACTGATTGTCATCAAACACGGTCGCACTTGAAACACAGACATCTAGTCAAAAATATCCGCAGTTTTGCAGAATTTATTCCTAGTGCGACCCCTCCC
>JANVCJ010091538.1:0-10340 GCA_026413505.1 Epizoanthus ramosus
CCCATGGGCATAACATTGATAGATGCCATAAGAGTTTAACCCTGGTGCTTTCGAAACAACTGGGCCCAGGTCAATAAAACTCAGTTGATCATGTCAAGAGAGCGTGGTGATGAGCAGGAAAATTAGGCCGGAAGTTCTAAAAACTGTTTGGATAGTAAGGAGAATGTCAAACTGAAATTGACAATACAGAAGATGGGTATTTTAAAGTCATGCACTGATGCAGTATATAAATAGACACAGATCATCCATTTCCCCCTTGCCGACAAGTAGATGTGCAAATTCTGAAACTGTCAGACACTATATATAAAGAATAAATCTCAGATTATGATAAAAAAACTAAGAAATTGTTTTATCAGATTTTATTTTATCCGTGTCATAAAAAATTATTTTCGCCCGCCCCACGACACTTTTTTAAAATATCAACTTTCGATTTTTTGCGAGACAAAACACTTTCAAAACTCTAGAAAGCATTGGACGATACAATTCAAGGCAGAAAAGCATTTTCAAATTGCAGTAATTTTTCACGTGTACAAACATTCGGCAATCAAAATTTATATCCGAGCTATTAATGGAACATTTCGACAACAACTGAACAAGAGCCAACCAAGTGGTTGTGAGAAATGAAACGCGCAAACATTTGTCAAACTCAAAACATGGCTATTTATCTTTCTGAGAAACTACCGAAAATTGTCATGCACCAAGAAAAAGATACGTCATCAGTCTCACAGGACTATAGAGTATTAATACACTAGAAATTTGGAACAAAAAGCTCAACCTTCCAAACACAATTTTCTGCTAATGAAATGCTCTCAAGTTTTTCTTCCCTCGGAAGTATCTATTTTTAGAGCGTAACTAGCGATTTGATTGGTTATTAGATAATTGATCTTGATCGTTCACCCCCGATTGACGTCATAAGAATATTTTCAAAGTTATTGTAATGCAATAATGCTGCCGTCTCTGGTCAGTCTGTTGTGCAGTGAATTTCCGAATACCAGAAATAACTAATATTTGACGGACACAGTCGATATAGTACATCGACTGAAGATTCCCCAAACCGTGAAATGGACATTGAAAATCAGGAAATTGGTCCAGAGTGTTCTCTGGAAGAGCTCGTACAATCAATGGATTGCCATCTGCGCCGAACGGCTTCAACGTCAACGGTCGAAGAAAATTCAAACACTTCATCACCAAACTCCACTATAGATATAGATCAAAGAACTAACTTAGATTCTGCAACATGGAGTTCTACGGTTCCTAGTAATCGTTTTTCAAAAAGTATGGGGGACTTGTCAAATTTGCGATCACAGCAGCTTCACCGCAGAAGTGTTACATTTGAAAACGATTTGGCGGAACATACAGAAATGATTACGAGAGCACGGAACAGATTTCATCAACTAGAACTTAAATACCCCGAAATATTTAAGAACTCTACAAGATCGTCGTCAGTATCATCGCTAGCTCATACTAAAAAGAAGTGGAAAAGTCTCGATCATGGCGAGTCGCAATTGTTTAACGGAGTTGCCTCTGACTCCAGACCGACTGAGGCTGAACATAACCAAGACAATCAAAGACACGCTACCATTGCAACTGGTATGAAAGAAAGAACGCTCTCAGTGCCTGTGAACGGAATTCAAGGTCTAGGATCAAAAGCGAGCTGCTTTCGATACTGTCGAAGACCCCCACCATTGTCAATGGCTATGAGATCGCAACATCTTGAAGACAGTTGCGACAGCGCATTTGATGAACACGAGGTCGAATCCACTGGCAATTCACATGATCAAGATATAAACTCAACAACTGTTCGAAGCCCTAGCGGTTCAAAATACGGTCGATTTTTATACCCGTGTGATAGTTTGGAATCTGACAAAGACAGTGGTATTTCCACGGACAGACCCTTTGTACCTTCAGCTAGAAACCGACGAAATTCTCGCCCGGTGCGTTGGGCCGATTCAGAAGAAAGCACCACGAGTTACGATAATCACAATGGTCTGAAATCGACAAGCACGTCAACTTTACCTCGCGGAGGCAGTCTGAATTTGGATGAACCGCAACATTCTGCACGCACAAAGAATTCATCAGATCGACGAGGGATTTTGAAATCGGCTGCTTACAGAAACCAAGAAATCAAGACTGGAGGAATTGATTCTGGAGACGAGGGAACTGCGTGCTATCGACGTCGTCAGGCATTTTTGAAAGGTTGGTCCACGTAATCTTGTTAATTTCTTAGAAAAACTTGTTCGTATCCATTGTTTAATTGGTTTCGAATTGCAAGAGGTAACACGTTCACAAGATGTGTTACCGTGTCCGTGAAACAGATTTAGCTATTATAATACAGCCAATTTTGAGTTTCCAAAGCGTATTTTTATTTGTACCGGTTTCTTTTGTTTTGTGCTCCATTTAGTTACAAGAAACTTCAAAACTTTCTCAGCCGTAACAAATTCTTGTTGATAAGGAAGCCAGTTAAAAGCTGCAGTTTAATGGGTTTATTTTGTAGTGTCCGAACTCATTTGACATTTGTTCTACTCGAATGGTTTTTGCTGTTTCAATGCAAAATTTATCGTCTTTAAAAAATACTTAAAAGCAAAATTACTTAACCTTAAAATGTGACCCAATGAAACTTATTTTTCTTTTCATTATTAATCGAGAATAGTTCTTAAAATACGCCGGAACAGGCCTTAAGACGGTTTAATATAAATAACTCAGTTGTAAATGATATTTCGATAATAAAAGTTTCCCCAAACAGTTGTTAGCGTTTTGCATGAGCTTTATTATTAAAATATAATTTACAATAAAATAACTGAAAACTTTGCCATAATTAAACCCAACCTTAAATTAAATGGCGCATGTGTTTTTGAAAAGCCTCAGGCTACGGCTAAAATCATGTAAAATGTTTTAACATTTATATTAGCACAAGTCTGAGAAATAGAAAGCACGACTACAGATAGAAGACATGTATGAGAGAAATGTTTTTAATTTGACAGCTTTTCTGAGTGAATGCTCCGTCTTTTGTACACTGTGAGCTTCAAAGTTACTCTACTAATTTTGTTCTAAATTAGAGAAATGATGGATGGAAGACTAGTCTGTCAAACTATTGTTTAAGAAAATTAAAGTTTTTCCAGATACAGGAATATACACAAGAAAACTATTATGTCACTGAATTTATTAAAAACTTTTTATGCTTAATTTCCACTTCCTATGACTACATATATATTATAAACTAGGTTTTCAAGTAAACAAATACCTAAAATAGAACATGTGAGCTAAAAAGGAAACTCATTTATCTATAGAAGTGCCATTAAGTTCTGAAAATACATAAATTGCAAGATTTTAACTTAATTGTTTGAATTCATAAAATATTGTGTTTGTCTAGCTTAAAGCTGCCAGGAAGTTATAAAAATGAATACCACATTACCTATAGGCTTTATGTCGATTTATCTTGAACAACACAAAACAAGAAATATACTCTGTATGATTGTTCCAAGCATATGACAAATAGATGATTGTAGAATTAAATTTATTTAAACTTGACATGAATATTTAATGTTTGTTCTGTGTTTATGATAAGTGAAGCAGTTACTGTTAACTAAATACTTGTCTAATAACAGTGGTTTCTGATTGGCTGATAATTTTGTTGATTTCAACCAGCCCATGCAGGTGTATTCTATTACTATTCCAGTTTCTATATTAAATTCCATTTAGTTTAATCACTCATAGATCTACGTGAGCTATATTCAGCATTTTCACATTGTATCAACATATTTGTCTTTCAGAGGAAGACATTAATTTCTTTTGTTTTTTTGTTTTGTTTTGTAGTTGAAAGTTTTGAAAAAGCTGTATATGATTTGCTATGTTAAAATAGAAAAGAATATGTTTCTATTTTCACTAGTATACTTAGACTACATCTTCTGTGATTATCATTTCACTTATTTTCTATATCACTACTAAGGTATTTTTTTAAACTTTCATATTGATTCTAAATCTGTGCCAGCACAAACATTTTTAGTATGAAGGTACACTGTTGGATAATCAACTGTAATAGTTCATTTGTCAAGAACAAATTGTATTATATGCCAGAGGTTAGACCAGGCACTCAAGCGGGTCTACATTTTATTCATTGCCACTTGAGCGGGTATAATCTCCGGTACCCAGGGTAACAAGATTTTTTTTAACAAAATTAATAAAAAAATAACAGACTAGGGGCATCGGCCATCACCACATCCTGTTTTTGAAAATGTTTTCAAAGTGGTTGAACAAAGAATTGAAAGTAAGTTAGTCTGTTGCATATCCTATAGTAGTATCTTGTTAAAAATGATTACTAAAGACTAAAAATGGTATTAAAAGATTTTAGGAAGCAAAACAATCTTGACAAATTGTCATCTTGAGAATTTTGCACTGAAGATGACAATTTGTCAAAAATGTTTTGCTTCTTAAGATCGTTGAACACTATTAGCCTTTTGTAACCATGTTTAGCATTTATAGCGATTATTATCAATGACAAACATATTATTTTTGTGTTTATGAAAAGCGGATCCAAACTGGACACCAGTGTCCTGGTAGCATACTGTTACATGTACATTATTGCTATCTTACTGGGCTGGTTTTATTTGAGAGTATTCAGTTCAGGATTAGGGATAGATCTGTGCACTGCAGAATATTCCAGAATTTTCCTAAGGTGCAGTCTTTCACATGTCAGTCAGCAAACATTTTTAAAACAATTTACAACGCAAAATTGTTGGTGCTTCGAATTCTTGTATCAGTGAGAGTATTTGCAACCTCATCATCATCATCAACCCTTTTAAACGCCATGTGACGCATAGGTCATGCACAAGAGATCTCCACCTCCCTCTGTTTCTAGCTAGCTTTTCGAGTTCTCTCCATGTCGAGTTCTCTCCATGATTTTTCCGCTGCTTTGTGTTCTTGCTCCATTGATCTTCGCCATGTGGCTTTTGGTCGTCCTCTATTTCTTTTGCCCTGTGGATTCCAACTCAGTGCTTGTCTGGTGACATTGTCCGGTGGTTTTCACAATGTATACCCCATGGCCAGCCAGCCCCATTTGCTGCGTTTCAATTCTTTAGAAAAGTTTAATGCACTCACTCTCAAATTAAGTTACACTTGCATAATAAATATATATGCGTCTCATAATTATAAATGGGCAATCCATGTGTGTTGTAACCAAAAAACTACTAACAGTACTTACATAGTGTCTCTTTTGTATATTGTTTTGTTAGTCATGTTACACTGTATACATGTAGCTCTGTCTTATTACAAGAGTTGCTTTCCTTGAGGAAAAGTATTTCCAATCACCTAAAAAGATCAATATGGAAATGTAAACTAAGAAATTTGCATAAGTATTTTGTGCCATAAGATGTCCTCAGTCTTCATGCCACAAATCATAACAGGGTGCTAGATTGAGTAGAAGAGATTTAAAATATCTATGGTAGAATGTGTTACTAATAATATTAGAAATGATGTAATAATTAATTTTAATATTACGAATTTATTATCAAAAGTAAATTATTCCCTATAACCTATTTACGTATCTAAATTATTTTTACATTTTTACACATCTCTTGCATGTATATTTAGATCAGAATATATTACAAGTACATGATAAACATTGTATATATATATGTACGTATAACATCATTCTTGAATTTAATAATATACTCATAAAAGTTTAGAAAGTTTATGTTGACTTAACTAAAGTATATCAGTCTGGAAATATTTTAATAATTTCAAAGAATACATGGTCATTCTAGAACTTTGCAGCACTGCACAAATGTTGTTGTTGTTACATGGTAAAACAAAATTGATCATGTTTATTCATTCAATGCTGCAAGTATAAACACAGTTTTATGAGTCTTGTGTCTTGTTCATTCATTGGTTGGTGATAGTCTATGCTGCTATCTTGAAACAAAAACAATTGTCAATATGTCTAGTTAATAGGTGCAGTATTTTGTGGAAAACACTATAATTATTATAGTTCATGAGATATGAATCTATTCTCAGAAAAACAACCTGTTTACAGTAAAAAATGCAGTAACAGTCAAATGTTTCTTCAAATCTGGTTATAGTGAATGATCAGAAAAACAGCTTTCTGAACTCTAACAAGATAACCTATAGGAATATTTACAACACTTTAAACTGTGTGAGGTAATATACTTACTTGAAGAACTTTGAAGAGCAGCATTAAACATTTAACAAGTTTTATCTTCCTGGTATTGTGGAGCCAATACCTGGACAAACAGATCTAGAAAAACAGGTAACAAAATATATCGACTAAAAATAATATCATTTGCTTAATTTGTAAAGTGAAATTATTTGTAGCCCTCTCATTATCAGATACTGAACCTGAATTAACAGGCAGGGGATTGAGTGATAACAAAGTATTATTTTGTTCCACGAACTGACACGGAGATACTTTTTACTGCTCAAGCTTCCATGTATAATGGTTCATAGATTTTTTGGTACAAATTTGTTATATAAAGAAGATTGTTGATGTTTAATATTTCAGTTGACCTGAGAGGGAGACATTTACAATTTAAAGATTGACCCATGTTTTGGTGAATATATATTTAATTTTGTGTAGACAACTAGAAATTAAATAAATGCACTTGAATTAATAATCTAGAACATTGACCCATTTAATTAATTTGTCATAGCATTAACTGTTTTGCATAAATTTCAAAAGTTAATATATTTATAATGTAGTAACAGAAATTATACAAATATAAATTATAGAAACTACCCTACAGTATATATAATTATATGGTTTGTGCCGTTTGTTACTATATATTGTTTTCTTTTTCCTTGTCATAAGTTTTGGCAATGTTCTAGATCTATCACTGAAGACATTCATTTTCAGATAAAACAGCTAGCCTAGTGAATACCCCTTTTACGTCTCTTTTTTAAAGGTGTATTCTCTTTTGTTCTCTCAGGTCAACATTCTGGGGGGTACTGCCAAAGTCTTCCACGCTACCTCAACTGTGACGACACAGACTCTGAGGCAGAAACAGTCTGCAGTATTCGTAGTGAGGTTGTCCTCAGGCCAAAATCTGCCAGGGAACACTATATGAGTCTCTATCAGCCGAACGCTTCTCAAAGCTTAAGCCAGGACTCAAACTACAAACATGAGCGAGTTTACAAGTCACGAAGCATGCCTGAATTGTCTGTGGAGTCGTCAGTCTTCAGTGAAACAGCTGCTAATGTAGATATTGTTACTAACTGTGAAAACAAACGGTATAAAAAGAAACAGAAGTTCGGCCGAAGATCAGGACTTTATATTGTCAATGACTTCCCTGTTAGTGAGAAGCCAAGGCTGCAATCAAACAGTAGCAAGAAAGGTTCAACATTTAGCAAGAAGAAACTGAAACGGCATTCAGTTCACATCACAGAGCATACAAAGAAATGGTATGATAATTGTACGGCTGTCAGCAAGCCCACAGCTGGCCAAAGTCTGGGTAAAATCATCGGTGTTAGCCACGACTATGGTGGAATGGCCTACCAAATGGAACTGAATAGGCCTGGAAATGGGCTTTATGGATTCTTCATTCAGAAGGGATACAAACAGTACCGTCGTGGGGTGTTTATCAGTAGGATCATGGACTCTGTGTCAGCTAAGTTTCTTGCTGGGCTTCTAAGCCCAGGTGATGAAATTCTTGAGATCAATGGTTTGAGTGCACAAACACGGGCAATATCTGAAGTCCACGATATTATGGCACATTCGGACAAGTTAGTGCTAACTGTGTTACCATTTCTCGGCAGAAAGGACTGGTGAACATTGCTAACTTAATAAAGCTAGTATTTTCTGATCTTTTTCTTAAAGTTTACGTCTCCCAGTAAGAGGACATATCTCAGGGATCTTTCAACATGTTTACCAATCAATAAGCTTCAAGTCAGTTGGAACACCTGGAGTTGTGAAACAATGACATTAGAATGGTAGTTGTAGAGAATCTAGTGCAAAAATGGCGTAAGTGACTATGAAAAACTAAATTCTCCCAAGGTTCATAAATAGAAAAGAGAAATAACTTAGGGAGAACTGAGATCTTCATCAACGGCCAATTAGCTTAAATGTCATATTTGCACTAGTATCTTCAATTAAAGTAGAACTATCTTGTCCTCTTATTGGGAGAAAGGAACTCTAATTTGCACTTGAAATCAAGTTGCATTTGTTCATGATTATCTTAAACCCTTAAATTGTAAAAACATCATTCTACATAAACCAATGTCGTCATGACTATAATGGCATTACATTATTCTATCATTTTATTCTTCAAATAAGTGCATTCATTTGTTATTCATTTGACTGTCAATCAAGTCTAAATCTCTTTTTATTGTAATCGCATAGAATGTTGTGCATACGTACAAATTTCATTGATCAATGCATTTAACTCCAAACAAACTCCAAACACAGAGCAAATATCAGCTAATTAAGGGACCTGTGACGCAAAGGTTGCTGAGGAAGTTGATTTTTTCCGTTAAGCGCACGCTCGCGCCATCTTTATCACGAATATGACGTTTCTAATCACAAGTTGAACGTGCACGCGTGCTCTGATTGGACGATATTGAGATTTGTGAATTTTTACTTCCGGTTCTTTCAAAAAATAATAACTCCATAACGAATGCTCCAATTTGAGTAAAATTTTCGTTATAATTTGCCATTCGCAAATACAAAGAAAAGTATGTTTTCATATTTTCTATTTTCTTTCTTACAATGTGGGAAAATGCCACATCATGCACCTGCTTACGCTAGAATATGACGCCATGAGACATAAGTGAGAAATGGCGAAACATACTTTAAATTTGTTACAAATTTTCTTAGAAATAAAATGCAGTCAACTTTGTTCTCCTTCCACGTTCGTGCAAGGCCCCATTATTGTTTTAAGTTTAGGCTATGTGACGCTATGTATGACGTCATGAACAGAAAAGAATTATCTCAAATAATTTTGAAATATCACGTTCATTCCCCTCGTGGTGACAGTTGGTCGCTGGGAGTTCATTATTATAATTCCCTTAGTAACAATCGATTTCTTGACGTCGCAGGTCCCTTAAATCTTCCCATTGGTGAACTTAACCCTTGTCCTGCTGAAGATGATTTTGTTAAAACCAAATGATAATTTATGTCCTAACTTTGAAGCAATTGACAAAAACCCATGAAATGACTACTCATTTTGTTTGTCTTGATGAGCCAGATTGTTGGTGTTGCTTGTTTCTTAAAGCCAAATGCAATTTTCATAAAATTTGAAGATTTTGGATTTTGAAAATTTAGCAGAACAAGTGTTAAAACAATAGAATACAAAATTGATCAATGGAGGAACAGAAAATTGGCAGGAAAGTTACATTACATGTTCACACTTACTATCTGTCCTGCAAATGAAAATGACGGTATTTATGACTGAGTGTATGAAGTGTGTTTCTTATCAAGACTTGTACGTCACTGGCATTGTTCAAGTTGCTATCTTAACAAGTGAAACAAGTAGGGTTGGGTCAATACCTGTCACCAACTAGCAGACACTAAATAATAACTATAATTGTATGTTTCTAATTATTAGAAACATACTAATTATAGTTATGTACAGCGTCGGAACTAATATGATCATAGTTAATATATAAAACCATGGTAGAAACCTATATATAAAAATTGCACAACTCCAAATATTTACAACTAAAAGTCATTATCTGGTTGCAGAGTTTATAACACACAACTTTTATTATTTAATAGCCTTCTTTGTGTTATATATTTCAACTCTAGCTGTTTTAGGTTTTCCTCTGGATTGAAAAATTAATTAGACTTAATGCATATATTATATAATTATAATTTAAATCCAAATTGTATTTATTAATAATATCTTTTGCATTCATGTGGCACACCAGAAAACTAGTAACTAGTACTCCTGAACACTAGATCGGGAGACTGATTAAAATATAGAGATCTTAGAATTTTAATAATAGTCCTTTTCACCTTAAGTATTGAAACTGGTGTCTTGAGTTTGCAAAGTTGGTACATGTATACCCTTCACTTTGGACGGTAGCCTCCCAGTTGGTACAAACCCGTTTATGCAATCATTGGCAAACATTTTCTGGGGGAGAAATCGAGATGTTCTGGCTATGAAGGAAACAGGTCATATGGAGTAGAGGGCATTCATGCAAAGTTATTGACTTGCATGGACCATGTACTGTCTCAAGTACATTGACCAGTATCAATGTTTTGATCATGTAACAATTGTATCATGAAACACAACTGATATGTCATTAATTAATATAACAGGGTTCCCGCGGATCCTTGAAAAGTCTTAAAAAGTCTTATTTTTAATTTTGTATTTTCAAGGCCTTGAAAAGGT
>JANVCJ010091549.1:0-10340 GCA_026413505.1 Epizoanthus ramosus
GAATCACTACCTAGAAAATAACTAGTAAGCTAATCTAAGCTAGGTAGAGAAAATAACATAACTTACAATTTAGAGTCGAGTGGCAGACACAATTATAATACAACTTTCGTTAATAATATCTATACAACAATTAAACACACATACTCAAAAAAAAAAGTGGCAAAAAATGACCAAAAGAAGAAGGAAAAAAAATGGATTGACAAAAATATGACAGTTTACTTGAGCGAGGAGGCATTCATAAGTTAGTTTTAATATTTGTGAATCATTTCTTTTTTTGAACCTTTGTAAAGGCAACATCTTGGTTGACTTGTTAATTTTATTCCATATGTTTGCACCTTGATAGCGTATGTTAAATTTTTCGAAATTAGTCCTGTACTGTAACAAGTTGTTTAATTCCCTTCCATGTGTCGATTGTTATATCGAAAATATAACAATCGCCCAACCGTTGACTGTCTTAGTTAAATATCTGGAACAGTCCAAGGATAGCAACTGATTAATGGTTCAAAGCTAATGAGCTGATACCTATGACACTAACACGTACCGAGTTTCTTGTCCAATAATTGCTGTGTGTTATACGGGTACTATAACAATTAGAGCCCTCCCAGTTGATGAGGTATCGCCGCGACACATCAGCTCCGTCTAGACATGAATGAATACACAAATTGTAAATTGTATTGTAGTAGTGCATAATTCAGTTTTTCTTCTGTCAGTGTACTCATGTACTCGCTAGACTTAAAAAGTTACCATACAACAAGACTAACACCTCAGATATGAAACGCTAGCCAGGGTGTCTTGATATGAGATATCATTCCACGAGCTGCAGCTGCTATCTCTGGAAACATACCTACCATTGTAAAGTCTATAATATACTCCGGTATACTCACTTGCTGGAGATGTCCAGTTGCCGTAGAACAAAAGCTTGTTTCCTAGACTATTTAGATCATAGCGAACCAGCGTAAATGACACATTCTGCACTGCGTGTGGTCGCGGAAGCTCTGTAAAGTGAATTTCAAAAGTGAGACAATAGGTGACACAAGATGGCTTTAAAGAGGCAATGTCATGGCTATTTCAAGGCATTTTTACAATGTACAAAATTCTCCACAAATCATAATATAACAGGTTACCGTGATAGAAAAACACAAGAGAGATGTTATTAAATCTTAAAGGAATGTGGATGGTTAAATTTTGGGAAGATTACAACGGATTACAAATTCTCAATTTAGTTTCGGTCCAGGCTGGACATTAAATAAATTTTCATACTTTTAGGTCACATTTTTCTCGCAATTGACTGATTCATAGTAAAGATAGTATGGGCCTTTGCAATTTTATTTGAAAGGTTGTGCACTCGCTTTTAAATGAACAGCATTTTTCTCAGCCAATCACAACGCAGAAGGTTTTCGGACTTTAAGACTACGAATAATGTTATTGTACAATCAAAACAGTTCTATTTACCAATTTCAGCCGTCGGTTTCCCTGCTGACGGTGTAGCATATTCTGTTAATGCCACTACACGGAACTTGTAGCGTATACCATTGTAGGTGGCCCTCGAACGGCCAGTTTCGAAGAAATGGGGTATCATTTTACAGAGATGATAGTCTGACACAACAGCTTTCGGGGTAGATGTTATCTGTTGAATGATTAATCAGTTATAATATGTAACTGGCTCTAACACCTGGTTGTAAGACTTGGGAAATATTTGCTCAGTGCTTCTTCCCCGTTCCCCTTCTTTCACTTCCCTTTGCGCTTGCTACGCATGCTGGGCTGACAAAGAGACAGACAGTTTAGTGCGATTATGGTCATCCTCCTTGGTGCAATTTTTTTACCCAACTTCTCTTGCAATGTTGGATGGCGTTGGGAGTCAGGTTGCGTGATAAAACATTTCACCTCATAGTATATACAATGACCGAATTCATTTTGAGACAAGCTGATGATTTAAGAAGAAAACAGGATTTTTACTTTTTTTTAAATGATTTCAATAACTTGTCTCCTAATGATTTTTGCCATTGCGGGGACTATTACATAGTGCATTCATTCAGGCAACCATGTTTTTGATTGACACTTTTGTCAAAATCCTAACTTTTTTTCAAAAAATTAATTTAACCCGGATTATTTTTACAGAAATTATAGATCTAGCTTAGCAAATACCAAATCCGTGGTTCTTAATTAATTTCAAATCAATTAAGACAAAATCCTGATGTCAACAAAAAATCCAAGATGGCCACCGCATGATTGTGTCTTTGTGAGGTCACATGACGTCTTAATTGAATTTGCTGATTGCCAGAATATACATCGTGGACTAATTAACTAATCTACCAATTATGGCCTTGTTACCATTGATAATAAGGAAATTAAAGAGCCTTCCTGACACCAAAATTGCCCAGCCCAGATATGGTGGCAGACAATATGTCAGTCACCAACAACAGTCCTTCTCAGGACTACACAAACCCGGACGATCACTCTACTGCAAACACTATGTTTTATATCGTAACTCGTTTAGGTCTCACCTACCAGATTTAAGCTTTTCCATTCGTTCGAATTCAGATCTCCGCTATAACTCATTTCTACAACGTACACAATAGTTCCGTTGGAAACGTTTGTCGTTGGTTGCCATGACAACGAAATGGTCGAGAAATTTGTTCCAGTAATGTTTGGTTTCCCTGGTGAGGCGATACGTTCGGTGTAAGAGGCTACGTTTGAAGGAATATTGTCCAGAAAGGTGCAGCTGGAATTACATCCACTAGATTTCCCCTGCTAGAAAAGATAGTAATTCACATCATTAGAATATTTTGACTTAAGGGTTTTGAAAGATTAGCTTAATAATTGTATTTTGACTTCTGCTTTCTGTTAAGTGTTAAAGGACGGGTTATTACATCATATAGCAGCTGATTGTCGGTTCACTGATTTATGGAAGAGGTCACAACCTCAGCAAGGACCCCAAATTTATTGGTTTAGGTAGTGGGATTCGTGGAGCATACATAGAGTCAAGTTGTTTTGGCATGTATGAAAAATTTTATCACAGAAATGCATTGTTTAGAGCCAGGCAATACCTTTTTTATTGTTGGTAGATTTCATTTCGAGTCAGGTAACAAATATCGAGGGAAAGAAAATTGGATTTTTTTCTACTGAAATGATGGGTTGTGTAAAGTCCAATGTTACCCCCCTTTAATGCTTGTATTGGGTTCCTACAGCATATGGCACATAAATTATACCAAAGCATGGAACACATAAATATCGCTTATCTCATCATAACAAAAACATGCTTCTATGAACTTTTATTATTTGTGTCATTTTTTTCCCTCACAAAATTTTGTATCGAGCTGATTCCACGAAAATTAAAAACAACATCTCTCAGAAATCTAGCTTGATTTGATATATGGCATTCTTTATGATTGTTTCTACATGTTTGTTTTTTGTTAAACTTCATGCTCTACAACATCTCTAATAATAATAATAATAATAATAATAATAATAATACTCTATTACATCACAAGTCACACTTACACATTTCTCCAAACACTTGTTCAGCGTCACGAATTGAAGTGGACATCGTTCAAGGCACTGACCAAAAGAAATATAAGATAAAAGAAAATGAAAAACGGTAGTCCCCATCTAAAATGCTGGTAATTTTCTGTAAAAATATGGCACCATTTGGTTTGCTTAAATATTTCTAGTAATCTAACTCTGTTAAAAATCAACTGCCAATAAGCTCTTGTTGCAGTCCAATATAGTTTATGTATACCGTTGTTATTATTGCATGAAGATTTGTTAAATTTCGTTGGAGGAGCATTTAAAAAGGCCGTTTTCTAACTAAAAATGGAAAAGCAAGTGTAGGAAACCTGAATTCATGGTATCTACAAGTTAAATTTGTTAAAACTGAAATACACCACTTTTTCAAAGAAGTTACACGTGTTTTGTAATAAATTGTACTTGAGCTCAGATTATAATACCATAAATAAACACTTACATCCTGTAGGTCCCGAGGTGATCCCTTGATAGCTTTATTACCCGAATACTGAAGGAATAAAATCAACCAATAGTGTGATAGACCATTTTCACATGAGATGCGAAACTAGTCGGTATAATGATAAAACTAATGTGCACAACCAAAGAAAAGGTTTTATCAGTATCACTAAGTCAACCTTGGCTTGAACGTCATATTTATTTGGTTCTAACTAGACTACCAGTAGTCCCTATTTTTCCTCATCCAGCTCGACTCGCCATCTTTTACTTTTACCGCTCTCTCGACGATCTAATGAGGCAAAATAGGGACTACTCGTATACGGTTTAGTTCTAACTGAATAACAGCAAGCCAGAGTAGAAACCTCCAGCAGATTAAATTTATTCTTTATTGTTTTTGTGTCTTTTATTTTCAGTTAGCGAATTACGTGCGAATTTGAGCCAAGTTTAAACTAAAGTCAGTGTTCTGAATTAGTAAAAGGCGATTTATGTGCATGTGTTAACTTCCAACGGAGTTCAAACCCACTTTCAACTAATACTGACTTACTACTCCATTAATTTTCTTTCTTATACCAAGGGCAACATTAGTACATAAACTAGTAGCTTTCATAACTAAGTGTTGATAGTTGTTTAGATTTAGATTTAATTCACTTGACTCTATTTGTCACTTCTATATTATAAGCGGGACTCAGAAAGCTAAGAAATGGCATCAAGTCTGCAAGAGAGGTAAATCGAGATTCTTAGCAATGAAAACGAAGGAAAATGAAATTAAAATCAAACACTATTTTAATTACAATAACAAAAGGAGGATGGTTGGAAATGTATATATGTATCGTGAACATTCAATATTTTTTCCACTTACAATTTTTGTAGTGATATAAACGATGATGTGTAACATTTCATTTTCTGTTTCAAGTTCATGATCATCAAGTGATGAAACGTTTTGCGTTTTGCAAAATTAAAGATAATTCTACAGCCAACGGCAAATCAACAATGATAAACAAGATTTGCATGCAATTTGTAGATAATTATAATATTATATAATTGACATCATGTCTCAATTTAATTGGACTTCCAGTCGGCTACGTTTCTAATAATAAATAATAAGTGCGTATCTTATTGTCATCGAGTCTGCAACCTTAATTCTCGTCTTTGTGTCGTAGAAAAACTAAGTGTAATTTGTGATACAATTTAGAGTAATTTTGGTTAGTGCGTTTAATGATATAATAGCATTTATATTTATTATTCGAAAGCATAAGTTCAAAACATTCCTGATGATTTTAAAACTCGTAATGCTGAGGCTAAAGAATAGACATGTAATATTAGAAAAGCCGTATTTGTAGGTGGTCAATTAGATATTTATTATTTAGTAATAGTGTCTTATAAAAACTCGTGCTACCATAAGCATACGTTGTCAATATTTTGAATTATTTAATCAGTAAATTGCAGCTGGGTGTATATTGGTCACAATTGCCCCATATTTTGCATTAATTATTCTTCCCACACTCCGTTCTCTTGACATTTGAAGTAGATATTCGCGCCACAAAATATTATTCAATAACCACGTATGAAAGTTAAGTAGAAATATATTTAGAAGAGCTAGAATTTTCTGACAGAAATGTGTTCGGTCGCATGAAGTCTGCCTCTGTTTCAATCCAGCAGCAGTCGTAAGATTTTCATTGTAGATTTCAAAATTGAATTTTTAAAACTGTCTAAGATGGTCTCTGATATTTGGAAACAGGAAATTATTTTGCAGCTATTTTGTCTTTTGTGTTCTTTTTTTGTGATTTAGAAGCAAATACGACAGCAAACTTGTCTGCCATCATAAACTTGTTCAATTCAAGTTTCGAATATTTGTCCACCTTTGGCACAATCATGCATGCAAGAACTTCTGACTCCGGTTCCCATATAACTTCCGTTGGGTGTAGTATACGAACTAAGATATACGCCTTAATTTACCTGAATGTTCTTTAAACAGAAAAGGATATTATAGAAATAGGAGAGTTTCTTAATGTTGCAGCTACATATCAATATTTACTGAACACAGGACAGGAACAGGATGCACTGAATCACTTTCAATGTAAAGAGAATATTTTGAAGAGAATTCTCGCGCCTTTAATTTTTCCCATAATTTCTAAATTTTAAACTCTTATTATTATAAATGGTATAAAGGGCATGAAACGTTTCGTATTTGGTTTGCTAGTGTTTATCTTTGAACCCACATTATTATCTTGGAAAAATATCTAAACACCAAACAAAATATAGTTGAAATCGTGAACTGATTATACTTTTATATATAAAGAGAAATTGAACTGGATATATAGAGCTTGCAGTATATTTCTATTTAGTTTCTAGTCTGTATAGTAAAGATAGAGCTGAACGTAAAATATTTTTGTTATTGTATTTTCTAACGCTCTATTAATTCTTATGATTCAAAAAGAGACACTTCAACTTAAGTGCATTATCTGCGTCAATATATAGTGAATAATATACGTCAGTAACAATTATTAATATTGATGACATGCGATACATCTTTCTCGTTCAGTTTTTACGGTTTTGTTGAAACATAGTGCTGCTGTATTTTGAACAAAGAAAAACAAATCTTAACATCTAAAATTGATCAAATAACTTTACTTTGTGAGTGAAAGCATGTTTCGACACGAACTCTTACGAAGTTAAGAAGTTAAATGTCATGTAACGCAACTCGTTTCAAGTGAGTCAGGTCAGATACCAAGTGCTCCAGCACCAACACAATACATATCTATGATTATGTGATTTTCCTTGTTAAAACTATAAATCTCAGAATCTATAGTATTATCGATACTAAAGTATATTTAAATATTTAAATATTTAATAAAGACACATAAAATACTAGAATAACAACTTCAGGTTATAGACACTTTTGTTCTTCCAGTTTCAAAATTGCATTAGAAAGCGAAATATCTACAAGCTACGTTCAGTATGACTTGTTAAATCTATATACAATGTAAACCTTTATTTAGAAACTCCTATACATTTTTGAACTGCAATATTTATGTGGTCAAAGCATGGCTGCTCCTTAAGTTCTCTCCTATTCTGTAAATATTACACAATAAAACCACAAATCATATGTGTAACACTAAACTCAGGGTAAATGAAACATTAGCTTCCATTTTTAGCGTAAAAACCTAACAGCAGTACTAGGATTCGCTAACAAAGTTTTAAGCGGTTACTACTCTCCGATAATATACATTAACTTCTGTAAGTTTTTAGAAGCATATGTTAATTTTCTAAACTCTGCATATTATACGAACCATTTTCATACATCATGCGTTTCAGTAGTGAATAGCAGAATTATTTGCAAATGACACTGATTGAAATCAGTAAAGAAATCACTGACTCAGATGGGATTTGAACCCACCACCTTCGGGTAACAAGCCTTCTACTCTACCAGTTCAGCTACTGAGCTGCTAGGAACAGTGCATACATGAGTATTAAATCTATCCATGCGTGAACACACGACTTTCGGATTGCTTGACTGCTGTTCTACCAGCGGAGCCGCACTGGAAAACAGTACATAAGTTTCAAATCTAAAGTTATCAAAAAAATAAGATTCTATTTTGATACATAAAAATATATAATAATAAATATGTGATTTAAAGAAATTAACTAAAACTCTCCATAAACAAATTATTTATCTGTCTTATTGCCTTAAAAGTGATATGCATTTGTAACTTCGAAAAAGCAGAAATAAACATTGACTATTATTACAACTGAGATTTTAATAACAACAGTGTTCTGCAAGAACATACTCACTTTGGAAATACAAAATGCTTGACATCGAGCACTGTTATACACTTGTGGCGTTGACGAGGAAACCAAGTTGTTTAAGGCAAGAAAACCAACAGTCCCGAGTAGCACAGATATTCTCCAGAGGTTCATCTTGATATCTTCAGTTGTATTTTATCACATTTGTCCAGCTGGAACAAATATCGGAAAAAGACTGTTATGTTTGTTGCTTTAGACTGATGAAAGAAGGCTTAGTACCGTGCTAAACTACACACGTTCATACCTTTAAGAGATTGCTGTAACAGCGATAATGACTTCAATGTAACATGTTCACTGAACGTTTGGTCAGCACGTGTTTAACTATATAGATGTCATGGTAAGTGCGTATTTAATATCTGTGACGTCATATTTGGAGGAACTGATATTGATAGTGCAGGATTTCTTGCGATGTTGATTTAGTTCAAAAGTACTTTTTTCAGCGTTTGAGAGAAGCGAGAAATTGCTAGTCAAAATCACTTGTAACTGTGTATCTCCGACGTCATTAACGACTACGCTCTGTCTAAAACAAGTATCGAGGATACAATCTGTGGCTGTTGTTGTTTCAGTCATCCTTCAAAAACAGGATTTTGAATAAGAAGCCACAGGCTCAGTATAATTGTTGCTCTTTTCAGATGTAAATATTTTCCTCATGGACATAAAGAGTGATTATAAAGAGTGATTGTAGCTGTATTTCCTGTTTTCTGCCGCAAAATCGCAGATGTCTCGTTCACCATCACGGCAGTTTGGCTTAGTCCGAGAAAGTTGCACCAGTCATATATATAATCGACTGGACAAAAAAATCAAACATTTTTTTATAAAACAGATAATTTTTTTATTATTTTATTCGGCAAGATTCTGCCTGCTAGTGTCAATATCTAAACAAAAAATGAGATGAGATATCGCAGCAATTAAACTTGCTACAATAGAATTGAATTATGACAGCCGATAATTGACGATTGAAACTCTGCTTTACACTGACCAATATATGATCTGAACACGCGTGAAAATAGAGTATCTGTTACAATGCTGAGAACATCATCAGATATTCATAGTAAAACATTATTATCTAGAGAAAGATTTGATGACAAAGACAATTCACGAGAACCATGCATGGCCTCCATAGTCCATGACTGTCCGCCATTTATACCTAACTAACTATACAGATGAATGTATGACACCACATCCTACCAGACAAATCACACGGAATATGAATACTGATCCGTGAAAGAACACGGAAAGAAACGTCTCTGGGTGCGTTCTGCGTCCGCTACTCAAGCTTTTTTTTCATTTCCAGATTGTCTGATAAAATATTTGAGTTGAAATAGCAGCAAACTATACAAATGTACGATATGTCTGTTTGCGATGGAGAGCCCGATCCAGGTAGTCAATGCCATGCATGCTCTCAGTTATGCTATCAGGATTACTTCTGGGGTGATTTGGAGCGATTTAGGGGCGATTGAAGCTCCTAGTAAGAATCTCATCCCAGAAGTAAACACACGACACGACAAAGAGGTAAGCAAACTTTATTTGTGTCATTTGTATCATTTACAATAATATTTTTAGCGAATATACAAAATTTATATTTTCCCATACAATGTCTTATAATTTGAACTTCCGATACAAAGACACTCAATATATACCAAGTTGGCAAGTACTAACCTAGAGTTTGGGGTGTCTGTGCCTAAATTAGCTAACTCATTTGGCAGACTAATTTAAAAATACATTTAATGAAGCTAACACAGCTATAATGGTATGTTTCTGCAAAAACAATAAAGCAAAATGTACCTCTACAACGGTCAACGCCGCCGCTGAACTACATCTGAGTAGAGATTAGCTGAGAATCAAGCAACAATAAACTGTTTCCGGCCATACTGTAATTATTGTCCATAGTGATTGGCCTTGAGTTCAAATCTTAAGTATTCTCCTTCCAGCTATTCCAAATTATTCCCAGATCACTTTCTATTGACAAAACCCTTCATTTTGGTACGTAGTGCCATGAACACCTTGTACTAATTTAATCACGGTTGGCGGCGCTCGTGTTGACTGGAATTTTAAAAGGCTTCTCTTCTTGGAAACATTGTTTATCCGTTTACTCGGCGTAAAGCTGTTTTTAAAATCTTAAATGGAAGTTGTTCGAGTTCTTTGAACATGTCCTTTGAACCTACTGGTAGACCAGTTTGTGGTCGCGAGCGCGTGAATTGTGTTTACAACAAAAAAAATTTAAATAAAAATGCATATTTATTCACCAATTTTCGGAGGTTCTCTCATATACGAAAACAATTGTTCTCTTTAATTTCGGTCACCCTTTCTGAAAAAAATCGAAGTTTAATCCAAACTTCGGCTCTTCTTTCTGCGGAAGAGCCGGAAAAGCTTTTTTTTTGTAAAACTTGAAGTGTCAGAGCCTTGCTACGTCAGATATTATGCAAATTTTTATTTCCGTTCTATATTATATAAACATAGATTTTAGCCAATCAGAGCGCGTCATTAATAAGTTATTTTACTAGCGATTTCTTTCAGAAAGTGAAATGCTGCGAGAAGCGCACAGAAGCAGTTTTAATCCTATTAACTTGTGAAAC
>JANVCJ010091560.1:0-10339 GCA_026413505.1 Epizoanthus ramosus
ACACTGCTACTGAGCAACTCATTTTCATTTTTCAAATTTAATGCCTTTTAAGACCTCAATGAGCAATTTTACCAAATGTAAGACCTTTTTAAGGCCTTAAATTTGAGACGATTCGAATAATGACTTTTAATGCCCCGCGGGAGCCCTGAAAATGCACTGTGAAGCAAAACGAATAAAAAACCTCAACAATATAATCGAATGATCATTTGTAACAAACAATTGTCAATTAATAAAATGATGTTGAAATAAACAAACATTAGCCATTCATACATTTAAAATGAAGCTGGAAAGAGCGGTCTTGTACTAATCTAACTGAAGGACGAACCACTTAGAAAATGGTGCATTTAAATACGGCTCGCAATTAAGTATTGCTTTCTTGAAACCAGGATAAATGTTTGATTTGTGCCTATTCTTGCAGTACCGACTCAGTCGCCACGGAACATTACTGAAGTAGTCACCAGTCCAACATCAGCAAGGATCGAATGGCAAGCTGTGAACTTCACTGGCTTGCTTCTCGGTTATTGCGTCACTTATAAAGAGGTCAACAAAAGCGGGACTGCATTCAACAGAATTGTCAATGGTAGTGTCACCAGCCTGGAGTTGACTGGCCTCGAACCGAATTCTCAGTATCAAATTCAAGTTGTCGCCTACAGTGTTAACGGCGAGGGAAGAACGTCCGCTGTTGTGAGTTTTGCCACAGGAGAGCAAACCGGTAAGTCAGTACATGGACTTTTCTATATCCATGTTTATATCTATATCTATGTCTATGTCTATGTCTATGTCTATGTCTATGTCTATGTCTATGTCTATGTCTATGTCTATGTCTATGTTTGTCTATGTCGATGTTGATGCGACGCAATGCAATGCGATGTAGTGTCTATGTCTGTGTCTACGGTTATGTCTACATCTACATCTAGGTTTACGTCTATGTCTATGTCTTCATCTATGTCTGTGTCTACGTCCACGTCTATGACTATGTCTGTGCCTTTGTCTGTGTCTGTGTCGTGTCTGGGCGTCAGTGTCGGTGTCTGTGTCTGCCGTGTTTGTGTGTTTGTATCTGCGTAGCCTGAATAGATCATCATGTATCTCTAATATATCTTTGCGCAGCCTTGTAAGAGATTGTTTCATTGTAAGACCATTTATTCATTTTCAGGAATACTGGACTCCATTTCCGTTGTCAAATCGACTCTCCACACCACTACATCATATAGTAAGCCATGGAAGATGCATGCCCTTCATTCCTCAATTCAAACTGCTGCAGTCGGGGAAATGTCAGCCATTTCAAGCCAGGCAATGCTCTCCACGACAGTGCTTCCGACTACAGAACAGCGGAATCTCTCGGCGATGAATGACGCAGATAAGACAAACAGTGCTACAGCAACTGGGGAATCTTCCTTGACCCAGACTCCTGCTAACATTGGCGATACTAGGACAGTGGACAACGGACAAGGAGCTGCGATGTTGGATACGGTTACCATAGCAACATCTTGGCCGTCAGCACAGATGACGAGTAGCTACTTAGCATCGGCATCAGACAGCAAAATTGATCTGCAAACCTACGACATGTCGAACTACAATGCGCAGAGAACACCTGATGTGCACGTGACACAGAGTACGGACACAGCTATTATCAATGGTTCTACTGCAGAGAAAGCGCAAACTCTTGCATTTTCATCCCACCGCATTTCACAATCCACTAATACTCCACTTCAGCTAAGCAGTGAGGTAATATCAGCAACAAAGCCTCCAACTGAGACTCGGTCATCGGAGTCAGCGGTATCGCAACATATTACTGTTCGGATGACCACTTATACTAATTCCCATATATCGCAGACACAAGTACAGGAATCGGTAGCAGACAAGCAGACAGTGCCACGTATCTCGTTCCAAGGCCTTGCTTCGAACACGTTACTGAAGAGTAAATCCTCTGTCCCGTCAGACGCTACACTCCGGACAATACAAACAGTCACGAATCCAGCTTCATCATCAATTATTCTTGAATCGTTTTCATTTGACAAAACTCAAACCACAGCAAATGTAATTGCAAAGGAGACAGCAAGTGCACAGGCATATGCCGCAACGAGACCTCCCACACCGCCTGTGTATTCAGCAACACAAGTTGAACGTAATGAGACAACGTTAAGTTCGACGGTAAATGTGTTAGAAGTGGCAACAGAAGCAACTGCAATGTCTCATCGGGCACCGACATCTACCACTCTATATCGCGCATCTGCGTCACATTACAGTCCTGGCAAACACTATAAATATGATATCAAAAGCATTTCCGTGAAACAAGAAGAGGTATCCGCGTCAAAATTAATTTATCCAACATTATCGCTAGGGGCTGAAATATCTGAAAGAGGTAACCATTTGTCAAGTTCTATTCCACCCAAATTAAGTACCTCGGTTAGTCTTGGCGGCAAAAAGGAACTTTTGACTACAACACCTCTATTGACAGAAAGTGCAAGTGAAACAAAACTGGGAGTATTTGATACAAAGGAAACGGGAGACGTTTCTAAGATTCCAGTTGCTACTAGCGAAGCAACTGCTTCAATAGCGCTGGAAATAGCAAAACTCTCAATAACAACAACAACAACAAGAATTGCAATCGTTGCAGAAGATGCTGCTACAAATATACTGACTGCAGCAAAAGTAACAACAACAACAACAACAACAACAACAACAACAACAACAGCGGCAGTGGCAGCAGTATTCACAGACAATATGACTTCAACAACTGACGGAATCAAAGTAACAACATCGCCACAACTACCACCGATAACAACAAGAAATTCAACAACCACTTCAACAACAAAGGAACTAGCTGCAGCAGAAACAACTGAAAATATATTACCAGCGAAAAAAGGCTCAACACATCCATTATCAACAGCAGTAGAAACAACAACAACGACAACAGAAATTGTTTCTCCTAGTTATAGCTGGGATAGTTCAGTTGATGCTTTACGTCAAGAAGCTCCAGTAAGTTCTCTGCTTTCAGCAGCTACCGCGCTTCCACGAACACACACATCGGTGACGTCATCATATGCTATGCTGCCAACAACGAACACACCAGTGGCGTCATCGTCTGTGCAACCAGGAATGAACACACCAGTGACGTCATCGTCTGTGCAACCAGGAATGAACACACCAGTGACGTCATCGTCTGTGCAACTAGGAATGAACACACCAGTGACGTCATCGTCTGTGCAACCAGGAATGAACACACCAGTGACATCATTATTTGTGCTTACAGAAGAAAATAAACCTGTGACGTCATATCCTGTTCTCCCAGAAAAGAACACATCAGCGACATCATATCCTGCGCTCCCAGAAAACAACACACTAGTGACGTCATATCCCGTGCTCTCAGAAAAGAACACACCAGTGACATTAAGGCGTCAAAACGTATCCACCAAAAACCAACACATTAATGGTTCGTCAACTTATGTTGCCCCGTCTCCCGACGGTCAACTACTAATCACAACAACAAGTGCGGCTGGTTCGTTCATGACAGTCGGTCCACGCACTCAACAGTCGCAATCGCTTTTCCAGCCGCAGTCATCCCGGACTCAGGCGTCTGAACTTAGAGCAACGGCGATGGTAACTCATATGTTTAACTCATCCATGGTTTCAGTGGTCAACGGAGATTCTGTGGCAACCTCAGTAACACACATACCAAGCAAATCCTCGGCAGCACACACTGTGATGTCATCACTGGCAGACGTTACCGCTGACACAAATTCTACGATGGCGTATAGATACATTGAGGGCTCAATAAGACTTCTCAATATCGACTACCACACAAACCTGTCTGACTCGAACACAACAATGTTCAAGGCACTGGCCGCCAGTTTGGAGGAAATCCTTGCAGACATTTATTCCACAAACCAGACTCAAACTAAAGACATTCGCGTCACTAAGTTCACCAACGGCAGCGTGATTGTGTTCTTTTACATAAAGCTAAGCCCCAACTCCAGTTACACAGCTGAACACTTCCAGTCGCTGCTGCGTGAATCGAATACGTCATACTGGCGAGGGTACCAAGTCAGTGACGTCATGCTCCGAGAGCGGTTATCCTCGTCACCAGTTCTCAGAGAGGGCAAAAGTGACCGGCGGGAGGCTAAGGAGGATAATAAACATGTTATTATTCCTGTGGTCATCGCGGTGGTGATACTGTCGCTCGTGGTTTGTTTCCTTGGATACAGGCACTGTAAGAGGAGAGACTGGTACCGAGGAAGGCGCATTAAACCGGTGATGTAAGTCACGTGATAACATTTTGATACAATACAATACAATACAATACAATACAATACAATACAATACAATACAATACAATACATTTATTATCCATCCCCGTGGGATGAAAGGCAAACTGATAAACTGCCAATAGCTTCAAAACAATTTTAGGGACGGACCATTTATACTGAGGAAGAACGGGGCCGAGGAGTTGGAGAACTTCAATAACAATACTAATAAAGAGAGTATTTAAAGTGCCTTTTCTAAGGGTATTCAAAGACACTGATTTACAAATAAATTTTGTAATAATTAAAACAAAAAACTATAGCCTAAGAAGTATATATAGTATGTGGGAAACAAAAATCTATAGCTAATCTATAATAGCTACGTTCAACAATATACATCAATTTTATCGGTCCTAATTGCTACAAATAATATTGCGATTCAATATTTTCTAACTGAAACAATAAAGAAAAGAGAAATGAAAAGAGAAAAAAGTATGGAAAAGTTATTTTGTAACACTGAGGTAGTCCCAGCAGGTCATTCATCCAAGTAGCTAACTTTCCACAGGGCAATAACTCGTTCTTAGGCCCGGTCGAGCGGAGCGCCGCGCCTCGGCCGGCAAACATTATATGAACTGATTCAAGTGGAAGGCATCAGAATAGCGAACGCGGCTTAACCACAGCAAACAAAAAAAAATAATTGATGCGATCAACAAAAATACTTCAGACCACTGAAGTCATTTCGTGGTACGGTTCCCTGTGCTTGCTATAAATTGCACGAATATTATGCTAGCGGTTGTAGTTGAACTTTTCGCTCTCCAAATGTTACTGCCCTCTGTCTCTTCTGATCTATTTATTTATTTATTATTAAACCATATTTAGACAGAGATAGCTGGTTTGAATCGGGCTCTGTTTAAAATAAACTTACAGACAGAAATACAGATCTTTGTGTTAGAACTCAATATTTTATTTTTTCGTATTCAGATACTGTTTCTAATGCTAATGAATCGATTGGATTCACGAGGCACCAGCCAATACTACTATTAGTATTATTAGAATTCTCCTTTTTTGCATGATCCATATTCGTGATCGGATCAAGGTGCTGATATTGTTAATTACTTATTTTCGTTATTATTCATTATCTCATATTCAAAAGCAACTACGCCAACGATATTATAAACAAACTATTGTTTGGCAACAAAGCACGTGTTAATAGCTAGATTAGCATAACAGCGATGTCATGTCATGTCATGTATTCACTTAGATCAGCAGACAAGCATTTGGATTGGAGAATGGTAGCGTCACGGCGTGTTTTACCTCGTATTTTCGCTTTATTTTCAATCCTTTTCTTGTCATCAAGAGCAGAATGTTTGCTCGAGTCAACAGAGGAGCGACCAGTAGTTACGTACAAAGATGGTTCCGTTCGAGGTCAGACTGTGGAGGTGATCCATGGTAAATCCGTCCATCAGTTCCTTGGTCTGCCGTTCGGTCAGCCTCCGACTGGAAATCTCCGATTTGTTGCACCAAAGCCGTCCAAACCCTGGTCAGGGATCAGGGAAGCGACACAGTACGGACCCAGTTGTCCTCAGCCAGATTGGAACATGTTTATCCCAAACGTGACATGCAAACTAGGTAAGAGAAACCGTTGTTTGTCCTACAATCAGTTAAGTGAAGCGATAATAGAGCAATAATACTTCGGTAGTCTGTAAGCATCTGTGTATTTATAATGCAATATAACTATTATGCAATATAAACATCTGCGATCGAGTCAACCGAGTGTGTGAGAGCACGTGGTGCCACAACATGCACCAGTCATGATTCGTTTTGAACTTGGATTTATAAATTACAAAATGTTTTCTATTTATTCAATTTCAACTCCTAAACTGTCGCATTCGTTCTAGCCCGCAATTTAGTCTGTATACAAAAATCTGAATTGTAAGCAAATACAGGCGTACTCGTTCGTTTTTACTTTATCTCCAAACCACCATGGGCCCAGTATGGACGCAGTACGTCTTGTGACGGCCGCTTTTCGCGCTGAAACGTTTGGACTTCGGATCAGACAAGGAAACAAACAGAAGAATCGTCCTCGATTGTGTTGAGTGATGAATAGCAGTACAAACACCAACAACTGAACAACCTTTTAATACTTGTCCAAGACTCTCTAAAATAAGACATCGGTGAACTAGAATAAACTAGGTATAGAGTAATTAAACTACAAGCTATGATTTAATGTATCACAAATATTAAGCATTTTCGAGATATAATCTATACCTTGAATTATAATTGATTCATAGTTCATACTTTTAAAAATATAACTCAGTTATATTTATAAATATAAATACTAAAAGTACAACTACAAGATTGTTCAAGCTTTACCAGCAAGACCTAAGATAAAAAGATTTAAGTCAGTCCCATTGCCACTCGGTCGGTGTCGATTCCCAGCTAGCAAAGTATTACTGTATGGCCGGGTTCTGAAGTCTTACCTATAAGGTGATGTATTATTCACTAAGCCATAAATTACCAGGATTTTCGAGCCGAATAAAAGTGATAATCAACACGTGTTTTATCACATGTGAAAAATAACAATTTTCCCCCTGTAGCACTCTCTACTCAGCCACGTTGTAACCCTAGTTCGGCAGCAGATATCTAACTTCCGATTGTTTCCGAACATTTTCCGAAGATATCCGAAGATTTCCGAAGATTTTCTGATTTTTTTTTTAAAAATTTCCAAATATAAAAAATACTTTCCGAGCAATTTCGACCATTTCCGAAAATATTTCGAAAATTACCGAAGATTTCCGAAGATTTTCCGACGATTTCTGACATTTATGGCTTAGTGAAAACTGATATACACAACATTAAATGGCCGCCCACGAGTGAGCGAAGGCGAACGAGTAAGGATATTTTCAACATTCGAAGATAAAAATATCTCCGCGCGGCCATGTTTTTCATAGCGCTATTCAGCTAAACTCCATGCTGCGCTTTACATTGGTAAAAACAACTATAAAATTTACAAATTACAAATGTTTTACCGTATGTAGATGTATGTGATCGCATTAATTGTCGTCACTGTCATTTTGTGTGGCTATCCCAGGACCTATGGACGAAGATTGCCTGTACCTAAACGTTTTTGTCCCGATGGAAACAAAGCCAGACTCCAAGAAAGCAGTCATGGTTTGGATATACGGAGGCGCTTTCAGTGTCGGTTCTGTGGTTCCCTATAACGGCTCGGTACTGTCGGCACTAAATGGCGTTCTAGTCGTTACTATCAGCTATCGTGTCGGTCTGTTTGGCTTCCTAAACATTCCTGGGACCAACTTGAAAGGAAATTATGGGATGTATGACCAGGTGCGTAGAAGACAATTTTTGCAGCGGCAAACGCTACCTACACGATCCGTTATAATGTGCTCTAAATTTCATTTTATTACCCCTTAGGTCCTGGCGCTTAAATGGGTTCAAGAGAACATTGCGCAGTTTGGCGGAGACTCCGAAAGAGTGACCATATTTGGCGAGAGTGCGGGCGGAATGAGTGTTTCTCTTCTACTGTTATCACCGCTGACCACGGGCTTATTTCAGCGGGCGATCGTGCAGAGCGGTTCAGCTATGAGTTCTCTCTGTGGCTATCATGTACATGGCAGAGAAACGGCGCAGGTATTTTTAGATGTTTGATATTAACACAGTCCCAGTTTTTGTAATAGTTAGCTTGCTACATGATCAAAGTATTATTGTGGACTTCAATGTATTACTAAAGAAATTGGATAAAAATAAATTGGTTTTGTACATATCATAGGGTAATAGTATTTGGTAACCCTTTAACAGCAGAGGGGCGGTTTCGTTAATTCCCTATCGATTTCTTGGCGATTTTGTTGAGGGATTTTAAAATGTTTCGAAATGGTTTCTAGTTGCTGTTATGTATTAACAAACACGTGGTTGGAAGTGAAAAACATTTGCCTTAAAGGCATTGGGTTTGCACTGCCCCCTAAGATTTTTGACCTCAAAGTTTTGCCGTTCTTCCAATCGTCAAAACATTTTTCGAATCTGTAGCCAGATAATGGGCAAGTGTTTTGATACTAATTATATGACGTTAGCACTGAAGACGTCTTCGGAACAATTTATGCAATTTCAAAAAAGATCTCGCAAAAATACATTTTTTTAGTTTTCTTTTGAGTATTTCATAGATATGGCGTGTAAAATGTTGTTTTATAACTGTTTCCATTAATAATATATATTCAAAAGTTACAAAAACTAAACTGAAAAATCGAAAATGGCGGCAAAGATGGTAGATTTTGTCGAAAACTTGCTACTTGTCGCAAAAAACAACCAATTTAAAAAAATTATGTCACATCTAGTAATATAACTTTGATACAAAGAGATCATATATATATATTCACTATCTACAATCAATTATAAAATTCCTAGAAAATTATTCCTAGAAAAACAGCTGTCAACATATTAAAAACTCATTTTTTTAAAAATAATGTAAAAAAATAGTCGTTAAATGTAAAAAAAGTTAAAAAAAGTAGCCATTAGCCGTAAAAAAGCCAAAATCTTAACCGTTAACCGTAAAAGACACCACCCCATTGAGGCCCTCTCATATGTTCTTGTGTTTCATATGTTCAACTGTATGAACAGGTACATACCTTATTTTAATTAACAAATCGCTACCTTTATACTAGACTGCCGGGGGTTGAATTTGTACGACCTTCTTTCCGCCACACGGTCCATGGACAGTGACGTTAAGCCGTTAATCTAGTCTCCTGGAACATCATCTGCTCGGGGTTCTTAAAAGAGCAAACGCACTTGACAAAAAGAGCAGCAGGGTAGTTGTAGTTGAGGGCCACATGGAAGATTACTTCAATGCAAATGTGTTACTCTCATTATATAAAGTGTTTTATTTATTTTTTTAATTAGATTATCACCCTTTCCCAACTCAACTTGTTCACATGACAAATTGGTGAAACATTGAAACTGATTAACATGATTTTCCTTCACAGTCATTTGTTGAAACAGCGAACTGCAGCATGAATGAAACGCTTCTTGATTGCCTGAGGAGCAAGTCCATGGAGGAAATTCTTGTGGCACAAACCAACTTTACAGCAAGTATTGCCACGGGGCAACTTGATCTTTCTGTTCCGGTGGTTGATGGTGAATTCCTCCCGGACATGCCGAAGAAACTATTGTCTGAGGGACGGTTCGACAAGCGGGATGTGATGATAGGTATGTGTGTGTTTTTATCTGTCAGCTTCTGTAGGTCTGAGACAAGACACAGAGGTACAGGAACAAAAGCACCGGCAGGCACAAACGTAAAACACATTGTCACACAGAACAAAGGCACAAAGGAACAGAGGCACAGAGGCACAGAGGCACAGAGACACAGCGGCTCAGAGGTTCAGAGGCACATAGGCACAGAGGCTCAAAGGCACAGAGGCACAGAGGCACAGAGGGACATAGGCAATAACACAAACAGTCATGCAGGAAAGCACGCACAATCGCAGACTCGCAGACACGCCATCATGCAGGCACGTAGACACAGTCAAGCAGGCATAAAAAGAGGCAGGCACGCAGGAATCAAAGCATGCAGGCACAGAAGCACGCAGGCACAGACACAATTGCACACGATTAGAGAGGCACATGTACACATGCGCACGGTCACAGAGGCGTACAGGCAATATGGGGCATATAGGAACACAGGCAGGAAGGCATGTATGCAGGTTTGCAGATATGCATGTATGTAGATAGGCATGTATGCAGAGAGTCATGTATGCAGATAGACATGTATGCAGATAGGTATGTATGCAAGCACTCAAACCCTTACGGGCACACATGCACACCCGGGTTCCGATTCCGTCGGATACTCGTGCTATGATTGGGTCTCGAGCTCGGGCACAAGGTAATGTCATGAACTTAATGTTTTGTTGTAGGTTTCACGGAGGACGAAGGGGCTATCATACCAATACTTATGACTCCAGACAAGGCTGTCAACGGAACACGAAGAGACGTCTTCGAGAAGTTGGCGATAAATATGTCAAAGCTTACACATCACGACAACCAGCTGATCAAAGATGCTACTTTATTTAAGTACACCGATCATGCTGATCCAG